>MDKI01277370.1:0-49488 GCA_005239505.1 Nicotiana paniculata
TCCTATATTACTTGTCGACCACGTACACTTGCGTGTGCATTGGGAAATCAACCAACAATATGTTTAGGCGAAACGATAAAGACCTAATCAGTTTGCCTACTGATTTTTTAGAACCTGTCGAATCTGGGCAATCACAAATAAACAAAGCATAGTTTTACAATTTTTATAAGGCCTTAATTATCTATAGGTTTGTCTAGGCGTGGTTCAGGGATACCCAATAACATGCTGTCTAAAAATGCAAACAGAATTCTGGAAATTGACTAAAGGAAAGCAAATAGTTTGAGTTTTAATACGTCCTATAAACATGCTTGCCTAGGTGCTGAAATTGCTTTTAAACATTCTTATAGAAAGGAAGGTTATTGACTTAGGCGATGTAGACATGATGTAAACCGAATACAGACACAGTACTAAAGAAGGATTTCTAATGCACCAGAAGATGTACATTTTTACTATGCAGAATTGCGGCGGTAACCTAATAACATGATTTCTAGGTGATCATGATTATGCAAAATCAAAATTTTGTAACAAATGAGGTAATGAGCCTATAACACATTTCCTAGTATGCCAAGTGATCTAAAAGCACAGTAAACATGATATAAACCTAAAGCATGATTGCTAATGTGAATAACATGATATGAGACTAAAGGCGGGATTTCTAATGCAAGTAAACACAATATAATCCTAAAGCATGATTTCTACCCGGTCTCCCTACAAAAATCCATATACGAATCCCTCCCCTTTACTAATTTTCCCAATATCTATTTACAAATGTTATTATTACAGACCATAAATAAATGAATTACATAATAAATATAAGCTATGCTATAGGGAGCCTGAGATAGGCCCAAAGTGAACATGTAAATACTAGGCCTTCAAAACAGTCCAGGATGCCAAAGTCTCATAGCCAATAGAGTGTTCTGGTGTGTTAAAGTTCCCCAAGGATCTCAGGGATCCCGGGAACTGCTCACATCAAGACCCTTTGAGTAGGGAAGTGATTACGTGCAGTGTGGAAAAAGGCCAGCCGTAGTGTGCCAGAGTTCGGAGGAATCTCATGGATCCCTAGGCAGTACACACACTGGAGGGGTAGAACTTAAGTAATCTAAGAGTAGAAGTGAGAGTGCTTGACATAGTTGGAATAACTTAGTAAAACGGCGTAGAAGTAAAACTTTTAGGAGTGAAAATGGATTTCAGGAATGGAAATAGTTCAAAGGAAATGGTAAAAGTAAAAAAAACATTTTTTTGAATGCCATTCTAGGATAAACAAAGATTCAACATACAATCACAAAACTTAGAGTGCCCAGATTCAAAAGCAATTTATTACTTAGTTCTAAGTAAAGACTCATAACTTTGCAAACAAGGATCAGGGGGTCGGGAACATAGAGAGCTCAAAATCAGAAAGAAAACACATAAACATGGTAAGAGGAGAAGCATATGGAACAACAGATGCACATAACAAATAAGAGTCACTTAAACACAAAATACTGATTCAGATACTTGACAAGTCATTCATGCTTGAAACTAAAATGGTAATATGCAGTAAAACATAGAGACATAGTATGGGAATGGTCATGTTGAAGGCAGGGGTGTAGTACACAGAATTATTCATGCCAATTAGGGTCAACCAAATATATTAAAAGCCTATAACACTAACATGAGCATACTAGTTGAGGGAGGTAATCAGGAACTAAATAAACATGCTGGCCAAGTACTAAAAAAGACAAGTGAGACCTAGGCATGCTGATTACACACTTGAAAAAGAGAGGACAAAATTTAAGCATGCTGAGTAAAGCAGTAAACAAGAAAGGCAATTAAATACAGAAGCCATTAAGCTAATGCAGAAGGAGACATGGAGCACATAGAGTGAGTTTCAGAACTGAAATAAGAATATACTAGTTAAGGAAGCAAAGTGTAGAATGTAAAGCAAGTAGAGTTCCACAGTCTAGTCTTTGCTTTCAGCCGGCTAGACAAGTAATTAGCACAAGTAGCAAGAAAGAAGAGAGAATTTGAGTGTGTGTGTGTAATCTGAACTAATTGTCTGTGTCCTTGAGAGGTAAAACAATAGTGTATATAGCACTTTAGGAGTAGGAAAAATAAGGTAAAAGAATCAGAAATCAGTCAATTAAGCGCAATCAGGGTCACAGAATCAATTAACACAAGGGAGTCCGGAATAGACCCCTTAATTAGGGGTAATTGATCAACGGTAACAACAAGAGAGTTTAATTAAGGCAAGAATCCAAATCAGACCAAATAAAGGATTAGTATAAATCACAAAATCATGCGGACGAGTAATTAATGTCACGACCCAAAATCCAACACAGATCGTGATGGCGCCCAACACCGGAGTCAGGCAAGCCACAGTTGTTTACTAGTGAGATTATCCTTATTTAACTTACCAACCCCACATATTCCCAAAGTTTTAAGCTTAGATCATTTAAATAAAAGCGGAAACATTAACCAACTTAAGTAAATACAGCAAAAATGATCATGATGCAATATATACAGTCCCAAAATAAAGAGTCTACTATGTGCGTGCCCGGAACTAGAGTCACAAGTCAACAGGCGAACTAGTAGAATATACAAAAGATGATACAAGTTGTACTGTTGTATGAGAGAAGTAGACAGAAGCAAACAAAAGATAACTCCATAGCATTGCTGAGAATCGCCAAGAGAGGAATCTCATCGTGGATTCAGGTCCAGAATATATGTCAAACTCCAGTCGGATAACCAGAAGCACCAGCCTCAGAACCTGTACAATTAAGTACAGAAATGCAGCATGAGTGCATAAATATATATGTACCCAATGAGTATCCCGCCTAATCTCGAAGAGGTAGTGACGAGAGGTCGACATGTAACGTTTTTCTCAAATTTCATAACTTCGGGGAAATAAGCAACATGTAACGTTAAGTCATTAAGCATATAGTTCATATCAAGCAAAACACAAGGCATGATGTGGGGCTAACTACCCGGACATAATAGTAATAGTCGCTACGTACGGACTCTCGTCACTTTGTACGTCCATAGCCCCCATAAGTTATCACATATAGCATTTAAATCACGCAGGGGGACAATTACCTCTCACAAGGTTAGAAAGGAGAATCACCTTGCGTCGAATTTACTCCCCAGACCGAGAACGCGCCCGAAACTCCGAATTCAACACCCGAGGACTCGTAACTAGCCAAATGTTATACAAATACATTAATTTATATTCAAAGCATGGAATTCTCCTATTATTTAGCCAAATTCACCATTTTTGAAGAAAATCTAAAATCCGATCCCAGGCCCGCATGCTCGGATTCCAATAATTCTCGAAGGAAACCCTCACCCAAAGTCTAAGGATCATTACTATACGATTTTGACTTGATTCCATAGCAAATTTACGGGAAAATTCTCAAATTATCGAAAGCCCTAGGTTACTACCCAATTCTTGATTTTTCAATAATTATGTGATTGAACTTAACTAGGAATTCATGCATGAGGCTAATCTTAGAGTAGAATTTACTTACCTTTAATAACCAAGTCGTTTGTCCCTCTAAAATGGTGGAAATCTCCCCAAGGAAGAAGAAGAAGATGAGAAATAATGAATTAAACCCGTATATAAAAACACACTATCTGAACAGTGTTTTCGCACCTGCGGCTCGAGGACCGCACCTGCGGCCTCGCACTTGCAAAAATTGATCGGGGAGCCTGGGCCGGCACCTGCGGAGTGGAGACCGCGCCAGCGACTCCGCTCCTGCGGAACTTTGTCCGCACCTGTGAGAATTGGCCAGACCACTGGGGGTCGCACCTGCGAGGCTGGGACCGACATGAGTGGTACTGCACCTTCGACTGGTCAACCGCACCTGTGGTCACACCAGAACAGGTGCACCAGCAGCTGTTTCAGCTGGTTTTTAGCCTCTTGTGGTGTTCGGGAGGAAGCTGGGCCCACCCGAGCCCCTGTCCAAATATACCATCAAGTCCCAAATCATAATACGGACTCGCTCGGGCCTTCGGAACACCCAAAACAACGCTAAAACTCACAATCACACCTCAAAACCCCAAGAATCAAACTTAGGAACTTTAAGTTTTCTAGACTTCGCTAACAACACGTCGAACCAACCTATACAACTCGGAATGACATCAAATTTTGTAGGAAAGATCATAAATGACATAATGGAACTAATCCCGGTCTCAGAATTCCGTTCGGACCTCGATAACACAAAAACACGTCCCAAACCAAAATAGGAACCTAAGGAACTTCTTATTTCAATATTGGGCGCCGAAATTCTCCTGGGTCATCAGAAACCCATTCCGAACATACGTCCAGGTCCAAAATCATCACATGAAGCTATCGGAACTGACGAAACACGATTCCGAGGTCGTTTACCCAAAATGTTGTCAGAAGTCGAACTTGGCCTTAAAGACCAACCTTAAGGAACCAATTGTACCTATAGCACTCTAAATACCTCCGAATCCGGGACCACCAGTCCCCGAAAGTAATAAATCATAAAAAGCCGCTATGGGATGTTTCATTTAGGGGAACAGGCCCCGATAACGCAGAACGACTGGTCGGGTCGTTACAGTCTCCACCTCTTAAACAAACGTTCGTCCTCGAACGGGTCTAGAATCATACTTGAAATGCTGAATATGTGTGGATATATGCTCCGCATGTCCTCCTCGGACTCCCAGGTCACCTCCTCAGCTGGATGGTCCTTCCACTAGACTTTTACGGTAGAAACTCTCTTGGACCTCAACTGGCGATCCTGTCTATCAATAATAGCAATTGGCTCCTCCTCGTAGCCCAACCTCTCATCCAACTGAATAGTGCTGAAATCAACCACATGAGAGAATTCGGCGTGGTACCTATGGAGCATGGATACATGAAAAACTGGATGAACTCCTGATAAACTGGGAGGCAAGGCCAGCTCATAAGCAACCTCCCCAACTCACCTCAACACCTCGAATGGACTTATAAACCTCGGGCTCAGCTTGACCTTCTTCCCAAACCTCATAATACCCTTCATAGGCAAGAATTTCAACAGGACCCTATCTCCCTCCATAAATGATACATCACGCGCCCTCTAATCCGCGTAACTCTTCTGTCTGGACTATGCTGTACGGAGCCTCTCCTGAATCAACTTCACTTTCTCCAAGGCATCCCTCACCAGGTCGGTGCCATATAACTTAGCCTCGCCAAGATCAAACGACCCGATAGGAGAACGACATCTCCGACCATACAAAGCCTCAAACGGTGCCATCTCAATGCTGGACTGATAACTATTATTTTAAGCAAACTCGGAAAGCCTCAAATGGTGCCATCTCAATGCTGGACTGATAACTATTATTTTAAGCAAACTCGGCCAAAGGCAAGAACTGGTCCCACTGACCTCCGAAGTCAATCACACATGCCCTGAGCATGTACTCCAATATCTGAACTGTACGCTCCGACTGATCATCAGTCTGAGGGTGAAATGTTGTGCTGAGGTCTATCCGGGTGTCCATCTCACTATGCAATGCTCTCCAGAAGTGCGAGGTGAAATGAGGACCTCAATCATTGGCCCTACCCTGAACCACTGTCTCCCGAAGCTCCGCTAAGCACAGATCATAGAACTGCCGGGCCTTAATCTCCCCCAATAACGAAGACTGAGCAACCACATGTGCTAAAACTCGATGAGGCTCTGAAAGGGCTAACCTCACTAGGCGATTGGCCAATGACTGAATGTCCAAGGCTAGAGGTTTCTCCTCTGCTACAATAGAAGCAAGGCTACCCATACTCTCCACCTTCCTGCTCAAAGCATCTGCTACTACATTTGCGTTACCCGAGTGATAAAGAATGGTGATATCATAATCTTTCAATAACTCAAGCCATCTGCGCTGCCTCAAGTTAAGATCCTTCTGTTTGGACAAGTGCTGCAAGCTACGGTGGTCTGTATAAACCTCACAGGACACTCCATACAAGTAGTGCCTCCAAATCTTAAGAGCGTGAACAATCGCCGCCAACTCCAAATCGTGCACCGGGTAATTCTTCTCACGAACCTTCAGCTGGCATGAAACATAAGAAATAACTCTCCCCTCCCGCATCAATACACACCCCAAGCCAACACGTGAAGTGTCGCAATACACTGTGTACATTCCAGAACCGGAAGGCAATACTAGAATTGACGCTGAGGTCAATGTTGTCTTGAGCTTTTGAAAGCTCGCCTCACACTCGTCAGACCATTGAAACGGGCATTCTTCTGAGTAAATCTAGTCAATGGAGCTGCAATAGAAGAGAAACCCTCTACAAATCGGCGATAATAGCCTGCTAGGCTCAAAAAGCTCCTGATCTCTGTAGCTGAAGTAGGACGCGACCAACTCTGAACTGCCTCGATCTTCTGAGGATCAACCTTAATACCCTCTTCGAATACCACATGCCCCAAAAATGCCACGGAATCCAACCAAAACTCACACTTGGAGAACTTAGCATATAGTTTCTGTTCTCGCAAGGTTTGGAGCACAACTCTCAAATGCTGCTAGTGCTCCCCCAGGCTACGCGAGTAAATCAAAATGTAATCAATGAAGACAATGACAAAGGAATCAATATACGGCCTGAACACCATATTCATCAAGTCCATGAATGCTGCCGGGGCATTAGTCAAGCCAAAGGACATCACCAGGAACTCATAATGGCCATATCTCGTACGAAGAGTAGTCTTCGGAACATCTGAAGCCTGAATCCTCAACTGATGATACCCCGATCACAAATCAATCTTAGAAAACACACAAGCACCCTGCAACTGCTCAAACAAATCATCGATGCGCGGCAAGGGATACTTGTTCTTAATGGTAACCTTGTTCAACTGGCGATAATCAATACACATCTGCATAGACCATCCTTCTTCTTCACAAATAAAACTGGAGCACCCCACGAGGATACACTCGATCTGATGAACCCCTTAGCTAACAACTCCTCAAGCTGCTCCTTCAACTCTTTCGGAGCCATACAGTACGGAGGAATGGATATAGGCTGGGTGTCTGGAGCTAAATCAATGCAGAAATCAATATCACAGTCCGGAGGCATGCTTGGAAGATCTGAAGGAAATACATCTGCGAACTCTCAAACCAATGGCACTGAATCAATCGTCGGAGACTCGGCGGTGGTGTCCCGCACATAATAAAAATAGGCTAGACAACCCTTTCCCGACCATATGTAGATCCTTTAAGAATGAAATAATCCGGCTAGGTGCACTAACTGAAGAACCCCTCCACTCCAGCCTAGGCGACTCGGGCATGGCTAATGTAACCTACGAGCTCTGCCCTCTAACTGGAATGTGGTGAAATCCACTCCATGGGACGCTAGGATCCCAGTGTTGTGCAGTCTATCCCTGCACCTATCAATGAAGTCCTGGGCATCCTCACCTCGCTCACCTTCGAAGACTAGAGGGCGCAATCGAGTCCATCTGTCTAACATCTTCTGTTGATTGCCATCCGCAGCTGGTCTGGGCTCCGCTGCTGCTACTACAGGCTGGGCCCCACCCACGGGTAGTGTACCCGGGGTGTGATGTAATGTTGTTGTCGGTCCTGTAGCCTGGGTAGTAGGGGTCTGGGCTCCCCCTCCCGCCTGAGAAGTGGCAGGGTCTGCTGGAAATAAACCAGCTTGGGAAATAGTGTCCATAAATCTCATCATACACCCCAGGACTGCCTGGAAGCCTGGCGCCGTCATACAGTCTACTTGTTCAGGATCTGCTGGAGGCACCTCATCCTGTTCCTCTATAATAGGGTCCTCTGGTGGCGGGACAGGAATAGCTCTGGGACACCCTCGTCCCCTACCACGGGTCGGTGCCATCTCCCGGCCTCTGCCGCGGCCTCGGACGGCGGGGGTAGCGGCCCTTCCTGGGTCTGGAACATTAGATGCACGCGTCCTCACCATATGTGAGATAATGGAAGAAGGAATTTAGTTAATCATCGATTGCACGATACAATAAGAACAAATAGAGGTTTCCTAACACCCTGTAGCCTCCTGAAGATAAGTACAGGCGTCTCCGTACCGATCCGCAAGACTCTACTGGGTCTGCCCGTGACTCGTGAGACTTACATGAACCTAGTGCTCTGATACCATGTTGTCACGAACCAAAATCCAGCACAGATCGTGATGGCGCCCAAAACCGGAGTTAGGCAAGCCAACGGTTGTTTACTAGTGAGATTATCCTTATTTAACTTACCAACCCCACATATTCCCAAAGTTTTGAGCTTAGATCATTTAAATAAAAGCGGAAACATTAACCAACTAAAGTAAATACAGCCAAAATGGTCATGATCCAATATATACAGTCCCAAAATAAAGAGTCTTTTATGTGTGTGCCAGGAACTAGTGTCACAAGTCAACAAGCGAACTAGTAGAATATACAAAAGATGATACAAGTTGTACTGCTGTCTGAGAGAAGTAGACAGAAGCAAACAAAAGATAACTCCATAGCACTGCTGAGAATCGCCAAGGGAGGAATCTCACCGTGGAGTCAGGTCCAGAATATATGTCAAATTCCAGTCGGATAACCAGAAGCACCAGCCTCAGAACCTGTACAATTAAGTACAGAAATGCAGCATGAGTGCATAAATATATATGTACCCAGTGAGTATCCCGCCTAATCTCGAAGAGGTAATGACGAGAGGTCGACATGACACTCACTAAGGTCCAACAGTATAGTTAACAAAATATAATAGAGACGGTAGGCATGTAAAGACAGTGAAGCAACAAGTATATATATATATATATATATATATATATATATATATATATATAAGATACTGAAATCCAGGAAGAATACTGGGAATAAACAAAACAATTACCACTTCACTTTTTCCCCAAATATAGGTCAGATCAATATCCATGAATTTAGTAACAAATAAATCATACGCATACAGGGTAAGGACAACCGGCCGGAGTCATAAGATAGTCATGCTCGTGCACTACCGAGGATCGAACGGCCCGTACCAAAAGTGCAGCTCTCCACAAAGTACATACATCTCTGCACTGCCGAAGATCGAACGGCCCGTACCAAAAGTGAATCTCTCACCTCTCTATGAACTGCTGAGGATCGAACGACCTGTACCAAAAGTGCATATCTCAACCTCTCTATGCACTGCCGAGGATCTAACGACCCGTACCAAAAGTTCATCTCTCAATCCCTCTATGCACTGCCGAGGATCAAACGACCCGTACCAAAAGTGCATCTCTCAATCCTCCGTGGTGTACATCCCGTTCCGATAAGAGTGGGGGAAATCACACTCCACTCGCGGAATGTAAATTGCGAAGCGGTCACATGCACACACATTATTCCTTTTTAAAAGAGAATACTTTTCAGTGAGCAATTTCTTACAAGTTTTTATCAAATTTCATAACTTCGAGGAAATAAGCAATATGTAACTTTAAGTCATTAAGCATATAGTTCATATCAGGCAAAACACAAGGCATGATGTGCGCCTAACTACCTGGACATAATAGTAATAGTCGCTACGTACGGACTCTCATCACTTTGTACGTACGTAGCCCCCACAAATTATCACATATAGCATTTAAATCACCTAGGGGGACAATTCCCCCTTACAAGCTTAGAAAGGAGACTCACCTTGCGTCGAATTTAATCCCTGGATCAAGAACGCGCTCGAAACTCTGAACTCAACACCCGAGGATTCGAAACTAGCCAAATGTTATACAAATACATTAATTTATATTCAAAGCATGGAATTCTCCTATTATTTAGCCAAATTCACCATTTTTGAAGAAACTCTAAAATCCGACTCCGGGCCCACATGCTCGGATTCTAATAATTCTCGAAGGAAACCCTCATCCAAAGCCTAAGGATCATTACTATACGATTTTGACTTGATTCCATAGCAAATTTACGGGAAAATTCTCAAATTATCGAAAGCCCTAGGTTACTACCCTATTCTTGATTTTTCACTAAATATGTGATTAAACTTAACTAAGAATTCATGCATGAGGCTAATATTAGAGTAAAATTTACTTACCTTTAATAACCAAGTCGTTTGCCCCTCTAAAATGGTGGAAATTGCCCCAAGGAAGAAGAAGAAGATGAGAAATAATGAATTAAGCCTGTTTATAAAAACACACTGTCTGAACAGTGTTTTCGCACCTGCGGCTCGAGGACCGCACCTGCGGTCTCGCACCTGCGAGAAAAGGATCCCACCTGCGGAAATGGACTGGGGAGCCTGGGCCCGCACCTACGGAATGGAGACCACACCTGCGGCTCCGATCCTGCGAAACTTTGTCCGCACCTGCAAGGATTGGCCAGACCAGTGGGGCTCGCACCTGCGAGGCTGGGATCGCAGGAGCGCTCCCACACCTGCGACTGGTCAACCGCACCTGGGTCACACCAGAACAGGTGCACCAATAACAATTTCAGCTAGTTTTTGGCCTCGTGTGGTGTCCAGAAGGCACCTGGGCCAACCCGAGCCCCCGTCCAAATCATAATACGGACTCGCTTGAGCCTTCGGAACACCCAAAACAATGCTAAAACTCAAAATCACACCTCAAAACCCTAAGAACCAAACTTAGGAACTTTAAGTTTTCTAGACTTCGCTAACAACGTGCTGAACCGACCTATACAACTCGGAATGACACCAAATTTAGCAGGAAAATCATAAATGACATAACATAACTAATCCCAGTTTTGGAATTCCGTTCGGACCTCGATAACACAAAAACACGTCCCAAACCAAATAGGAACTTAAGGAAGTTCTTCTTTCAATATTTGGCACCGAAATGCTCCCGGGTCATCAGAAACCCATTCCGAACATACGCCCAGGTCCAAAATCATCACACGAAGCTACCGGAACCGATGAAACTCGATTTGGAGGTCGTTTAACCAAAATGTTGACCGAAGTCTAACTTGGCCTTAAAGGCCAACCTTAAGGAACCAATTGTTCCTATAGCACTCTAAACGCCTACGAATCCCGGACCACCAGTCCCCACAAGTCATAAATCATAAGAAGCGGCACGGGAAGTTTCATTTAGGGGAACATGGTCCGATAACACAAAACGACCGGTCGGGTCATTACAATTAAGGCAAGTGTGACCAATTAAAATTACAAATAAGGAAACCAACATAATCTGTGCACAGGAACTTAACAGGGTAAAATAATAGGGAATAATCAGTAAGGATCTTCACAGAATATTGGTTTTACCAAAAGAATCACCAAAATTTCATAAATAGAAATGAAACTAAGTAAGACCTCAAAAAATATAGTACTTAGCCGGAAAGAAGGTTTGATCCCTAACAGAGATTAATAAGGGCAAAACCACAAAAATACTTGATTTAACAAGAGAAAATGTTTAAGTTCAAAAGATAGAGTAAAGTAATACAACTGGTATAAAAAATATCGAAACAGAAGTTGAAGAAAACCAGTATATCACAGAATCGACTAGGGTTTGAACACCCGTATGAAAATCTGTCAAAACAATGAAGAAACAAATACCTAAACATTGAGAACTCAAAAAAATCTTTAAAAACAGTTTGGGATGAACCCTAGCTTAGGAAGAGTGATAAAAAGCTGGGATAGTTAATTAAACAAGAGATTTTTAAAGGAAATACGTAAAAGTGATCGAATCATCCCAGATCTATACAGATCTGAGATGGATCAACAATAACGGACTAGGATTTTCAGAAAAGTAATGGAAATGAGAGAATAGGTCAAGAACCCATAAATCTGCAATAAACAAGAAGAAGTTCTTACTCATAGACGAAAAAATGCTTGAGACGGGATGATAAACAAAGTTTCAAACCAGAACCAGTTGGGGTTCCTTGCGATCTTCTCAAGGATCCAAGAAATTGAAGAGCCATGACGTGTAGAAGACCAGGTCTGGTCGGAGAAGGCATAAAACGTCATAAAGGTGAGGTTTTTGCCGGTGACGGCGTTTAGAACTAGGGTTAGGTCGAGAAAGAGTTGAGAGAAGAGGGAGATGATGATATCGGGTGAGGGAAAGACATGAAAGGGTTAGGGGGTATGTTAGGATTAATTATGGTAAGGATGGATATGGACCGTTGATCTGAATGATCAACAGCCACGATTGAATGAGGGTATTGGTTCGGGCAAGTGTATATTTGGGCCTAAGGGGTTTGGGCCAACATTAGGGTTGAATATTATAGGGGTTTTGGGCTGTTTTTAGGGGTTAGGTTTTAAAATAAAAGGGGTCATTTATTAAATAGCGAAGTAATTAATAAAAATTAATTTATAAAATAATAAAAAAATTATAAAAAATAATTTTCATGCATAGAAATGTTTTACAATAATTACTCAAATTTATAAAAATACAATGAACCGTTTTCTGGTAAAATAATACAATAATTGATGCATGGGCTATAATTGCAAAGTTATTGCAATTGTAACCAAAAGTGTAAATCTGGCCATTTGTGTAATAATTTGGACTTAATATGACTATAAATAGCAAAGTTAAATCATGAAATATTGTAAAGTCATTTGTTATGCAATTTTGTAATTATTTACAAAAATAAAATATTGGGATAAATTAATTTTAAAAATGTAGAAATATTGAAAAAATATCAATTGATGCTAATGCATAGTTTTGAAAGTATATATGTATTTTAAAATATTATAGGGAAAAATTCGGTATCAACAACTACCCCTCTTTACCCTGGAAGGATGGAAGAGTTGTCGGGTAAAGATATGATGACCAATTTTGACTGAGCGAGATGGTTTGAGAGATTTAGGCCGCACTCTAGTTTTTGAGCTGCCTACATATCCTTGGTTTTACAGGAATCGGGCCGTGTGTAGTTCTGGATTCATCGGCGGAGTGTACAATGAAGCTACAACAAGGACGATCACGAGATTTTGGGATAGGTGAAGGATGATTATGGTGGGCGGTCAGGTTTGAAATAGTATGAAGGAAATGGAGCGGGATTTCTCCCGTTGGGGTAATGGTTGCTTAGCGGGTCACCTGCAAGTAAGGAGATACTGCGAGCATATATTTGTGCTGAAATTTAAACATGATGCAGATTTCCTTCGGGCCATGAGAATTGTCTTTGGACGGTTGAGGATGACGTCCTTAGACCGTGATGTCCTGGGCCATGAATTTTTCAATGAGGGATTCGCAGGCCATGAAATGATGTTCCCGGGCCATGAAAATGGTGCTTCCGAACCATGACGCCTTTGAATAATGATATGAATATTTGAGAGATCCTCAGGCCATGACATAATGTCTTCCGGCTATGAGGATGATGCCTTCAGATTATGACACCTTTGGACAAGTTGGCAGCCTTTGAGCCCATGAAATGCAATACTATGATGCTAAAATTAACAATACAAGGCTTAGTCTTGTGAAGTTGAGGGAAGAGCTTAGCCCGAAAGGAGAGCAAAATGGATAGTGCTGGAGAGACAGCGCTTAGTCTCGGCAAAAAACTGCAAATGGGAGGCGAACTTAGCCTCATGCAAGATTCGGGACAGGGCTTAGTCCCATGCAAACAAAGGCAGAGCTTAGACTTATGCAAATATGGAGGCAGGGCTTAGCCTCATGCAGATGGAGACAGAGCTTAGTCTCATGCGAGATTTCGGGATAGGGCTTAGTCCCATGCAAACGAAGGCAGAGCTTAGCCTTATGCAAATATGGAGGCAAGATTTAGCCTTATGCAGATATGGAGACAGAGCTTAGTCTCATGCAAGATTCGGCACAAGGCTTAGTCCCATGCAAATGAAGGTAGAACTTAGCCTTATGCAAATATAGAGGCAGGGCTTAGCCTCATGCAGATATGAAGACATAGCTTAGTCTCATGCAAGATTCGGGACAAGGCTTAGTCCCATGCAAATGAAGGAAGAGCCTAGACTTATACAAATATGGAGGTCGGGCTTAGCCTCATGCAGATATGGAGACAGAGCTCAGTCTCATGCAAGATTTCGGTACAGGGCTTAGTCCCATGCAAATGAAGGCAGAGCTTAGCCTTATGAAAATACGGAGGCAGGGCTTAGCCTCATGCAGATATGGAGACAGAGCTTAGTCTCATGCAAGATTTAGGGAAAATCTTAGTCCCATGCAAATGAAGGCAGAGCTTAGCCTTATGAAAATATGGAGGCAGGGCTTAGCCTCATGTAGATATGCGGGACATGGCTTAGTCCCACGCAGAATAGAATAAATAGCCGGTGATAGAAGAGTTTTCTTAGCTGGTAGTATGCTTCAATATCGTGGTTGTTATGAAGATTGTGACTTTGAAGCATGTATACTCTTTTTTCCTGCATCCAAAGAAAAATTGTGAGTTCTGTAAAGGGGGAGTTTGGTTCACGTATCCGTTGGCTTGCTTTGCTCGGTCTAAAGATACTGTTCAAATCATTGGGGGTAGAGTTTTCTAAACAGAGTTATTTCAAAACCAAGCATGCGTAGTTTTCAAAGTCATAGAAAAAAATATGTTTTGTAGAAAATTGGTTAGATGAACCAGTGGCTGTGACACGATCCGAGACATTGCGACTTTCCTGCCGTAGAATTTTGGGGGTCCTCCTCAAAATTCTGCCCCAGTTAGACGGACAAACATTCCTGACTGCTGTATATGCTGTGATCGGATGAACTTGCTTCAGAATTTTGAGGGTCCTCCTCAGAATTCTGCCCCAGTTTCTGATGGTGGGGAAATAAAAGGTTTATTGAATTATGACCGAACCCAAAGGGCTTCCTACGTATCCCCTCTTAAACGGGCATCAGGTCGAGCGTAGTTCAATTTACATCATTTGCGTAAACATAAACAATTACACATAGTATCACTTGACTGCATCTGAATTGATTGGTTTTGGCAATACTTCTCCGTCCATTTCTGCGAGTATGAGGGCTCCCTCTGTCAATACTCCGTGAACCATGTAAGGACCTTTCCAATTGGGAGCGAATTTCCCTTTGGCTTCGTCCTGATGTGGAATGATCTTCTTTAACACTAGTTGTCCTGATGTGAACTGTCTCGACTTGACTCTTTTGTTGAAGGCTCTGGACATCCTGTTCTGGTAAAGTTGTCCGACATACCGCATTCATCCTTTTTCCGTCTATGAGGGCTAGCTGCTCATGACAGCTCTTTATCAATTCTGCATCGCTGAGCTCAGCTTCTTGTATGATCCTCAAGGAAGGAACCTCTACTTCGGCAGGATTAACAACTTCAGTACCATAAACCAACAAATAGGGTGTTGCTCCGGTTGATGTGCGAACTGTGGTACGGTATCCCAGTAAGGCGAATGGTAGTTTCTCATGCCACTTTTTGTGATTCTCTACCATTTTCCTCAGTATCTTCTTGATATTTTTGTTGGCGGCTTCTACGACTCCATTCATTTGAGGTATGTATGCTGTGGAATTCTTGTCCTTGATTTTGAAAGTCTCGCACATGGATTTCATCAGATCAGTATTGAGATTGGCGGAATTGCCAGTGATGATGGATTCTGGAACTCCGAACCGACAAACAATCCGGCCGCGGACAAAATCTGCCACAACCTTCTTAGTCACTGCTTTGTAAGATGCTGCTTCGACCCATTTGGTGAAGTAATCAATAGATACCAAGATGAATCGAGGCCCATTTGAGGCGGTGGGCTCGATCAGACCAATGAAATCCATTCCCAGGTGGCGAATGGCCAAGGTGAGCTTGTTGCATTGAGATCATTCAGCGGCACTTTTATCATATCTGCATGCACTTGACATTGGTAGCATTTTTGAACATATCGGATTCAATCTGTCTCCATGGCCATCCAGAAATAACTAGCCCTGAGTATCTTTTAGCTAAGACAAAGCCATTCATATGCGGGCCACAAGTTCCGACATGTATCTCCTCAAGAAGCTTTGAAGCTTCCTTTGCGTCGACGCACCTCAATAATCCCAAATATGAAGTTCTTCTACATAGGGTTCCTCCGATGTGGAAGAAATTTTTGGACAACCTCCGAAGCGTGTGTTTCTGAGTATGGTTTGCATGCTCCAGGTACTCTCCTTTTGTCAGATACCTTTTGATGTCATGGAACCAATGCTTCCCATCTGTTTCTTCTTCAACACGAGCACAATATGCCAGCTGACTATGGATCCTTACTGGGATAGGATCAATGAAGTTCTTGTCTGGATGCTGTATCATTGATGACAAAGTGTCCAATGCATCGACAAACTCATTCTGAACCCTGGGAACATCCGAAACTCTATCTTCGTGAACCTCTTTCTCAATTCCTACACATGGTGCAGATATGGAAATATCTTGGAATTCTTGGTGGCCCATTCTCCTTGTACCTGGTGCACAAGTAAATCTGAATCACCGATCACCAACAACTCCTGAATGTTCATGTCAATGGCCATGTTGGTTCCTAATCTGCAAGCCTCATATTCCGCCATGTTGTTAGTGCAGCAAAATCTGAGTTTAGAATATACCGAATAATGTTTGCCAGTTTTCGATACCAAGACATCTCAAAAATCGAGTCCTTTGAAATTTTCTGTTCCGTCAAAGAACATCCTCCAACCATCGTAGGATTCAGAAATATCCTCTCCTATGAATAGCACCTCTTCATCGGGAAAATACGTTTTCAGGGGTTCGTATTCTCCTTCCACAGGGTTCTCAGCCAAATGATCGGCCAGTGCCTATCCCTTGACTGCTTTCTGAGTTACATAAAAAATGTCGAACTCACTCAATAGGATTTTCCACTTAGCCCGGTTGCTAGTGGGCATAGGCTTCTGAAAGATATACTTCAAGGGATCCATTCCTGATATGAGATATGTTGTATAGGCACATAAGTAATGCCTCAGCTTCTGAGCTATCCAGGTCAAGGCATAACAGGTACATTCCAACAAAGAATACTATGCTTCATAAGGTGTAAACTTCTTACTCAGGTAGTAGATGACCTGTTCTATTCTCCATGTCTCATCGTGCTTCCCCAGAGCGCAGCCGAAGGCTCCATCTAACACTGCGAGATAGAGTAACAAAGACCTGCCTGGCTCTGGGGGGACCAAAATTGGTGGTGTTGATATGTACTCCTTGGTCTTGTTGAAAGCCCTTCGATAATCCTCGGTCCAACTAGTTGCAGCATCTTTCTTCAACATCTTGAAAATTGGCTCACATATAACTGTGGACTGGGCTATGAACCGGCTGATGTAGTTTAGGCGTCCTTGAAAACTCATTACATATTTCTTACTCTTTGGCGGTGGCAGCTCCTGGATAGCTTTGACTTTAGTTGGATCCAATTCTATCCCTCGGCAGCTGACAATAAACCCAAGTAACATTCCGACAGGGACCCCGAATGCACACTTTGCAGGGTTTAATTTCAGTTCGTACTTCCGCAATCTGTCGAAGAATTTTCTCAAATATGCTATATGATCTGTGGCTTTCTTGGACTTGATGATGACTTCGTCCATATACATATCGATCTCCTTATGTATCATGTCATGAAAAATGGTAGTCATAGCCCTCATGTAGGTGGCCCTAGCATTTTTTAGACCAAATGGCATCATCTTATAACAGTATATTCCCCATGGTGTAATGAAAGCGGTTTTCTCAGCATCTTTCTCGTCCATCCATATCTGATGGTAACCGGCAAAACAATCTACAAAGAACTGGAGTTCATATCTGGCACAACTTTCTATTAAAATGTGTATGTTTGGAAGTGGGAAATCATCCTTTGGGTTGGCTCTGTTGAGATCCCGATAATCGACACAAATTCTAACCTTCCCATCCTTCTTCGGAACTGGCACGGTGTTGGCTAACCAAATTGGTTATTCAACCACTCTGAGGACCTTGGCCTTGATTTGCTTGGTGACCTCCTCTTTGATTTTCAGACTCATATCAGGCTTGAATTTCCTGAGTTTCTACTTTACTGGCGGACACATCGGGTTTGTGGGCAACTTGTGAGCCACAATAGATGTACTTAACCCAGTCATGTCGTCGTATAAACATGCAAAGATGTCCTCATACTCTTTCAGGAACTGTGTATACTCTTCTTTTTCTGATAGTGATAAGTGAATGCTGATGTAGGTCTCCTTAACAGTTTCAGCATCTCCTAAGTTTATTATTTCAGTCTCGTCTAGGTTGGACTTGCGCTTGTTCTCAAAATCCTCTACTTCCCTAACGATTTCCTTGGGTATAACACCCTCTTCTTCTGAATCACTATCCTTTTGTTGCGTTGCTTCATTACATGTCACAGTTGTTGGTTTATCAAGACAGGAGATAGTAATGCTGTATAGATAAAGATATGATAGAAAATGGTAATAAATATCGATATCCATTAAACATAAAAGCGATTTTCAATAATTTAAAAAATGTTTTTGGAATGCTGGAGATTTTATTTAAAATAAATGCAAAAAAGGGAAATCATTTTCTTAGAAAACAACAAAATAAACAATGTTGTTCAGGCTTACTACCACGGGACTCGTCAGGCCATGGATGGTCTGACAGTCCAATTCTTGAGGAATGATCCTTTCTCCACAGCTCGGATGGTAGAGACTTCATTCTCCTCCTCCTAAACAATTACACTACAGTGCATGTCCTCATCTTCC
The DNA here is from genome assembly GCA_005239505.1 of Nicotiana paniculata. Classification (NCBI taxonomy): domain Eukaryota; kingdom Viridiplantae; phylum Streptophyta; class Magnoliopsida; order Solanales; family Solanaceae; genus Nicotiana; species Nicotiana paniculata. The sequence continues at coordinate 18,473 of MDKI01277370.1, forward strand.
AGGAACAAGCTCCTCAAGGAGGCCAATTCTTAGTCCTCCTCTGATCCCCATATGATGTTCGTCTGCTGGAAAGTCTGACTCAGGTGTGGTACGGACTACGCCACGGTGGTGACCAGTCATTGTATTCTTGCCAGGTGTACTAATACCCTAGCCCAAAGGTTGTACCATGATGTTTCAACTTTATTGGCTTGGAGATACCCTGAAGGTTTTTTCCTAGACCCTTGTCGGGTTCATATCCTCTCCACGCTAGCATACTTTCTATCTTGCTACTCCACCACTTATCTTTCTTGATTGCATTGACCCGCTCGATGTGATGATAAGTTTCTCCCTCGAGCCTTCTTCTGTTCTCAACCACCGGGATAGTCTGACTGTTGTAAATGGGGTTGCTCCAATCTCCATGGATAATCAGCTCTTGATGGCTCCATTCAAACTTCACTGCCTGATGCAAAGTTGATGCCATAACCCCAGCGGCGTGTATTCACGGTCGTACCAACAATAGATTATAGGATGCAGATATGTCCAGCACCTGAAACTCGACATCAAACCATGTAGGCTCCATATGCAAACAGAGATTGATTTCCCTAATGGTAGCCCTCTCAGACCCGTAAAATGCCTTCACGTTCATGGTCCCTTCTCGTATCTCATACATGCTTTTGCCCAACCTCTTCAATGTTGTCAATGGGCAAATATTGAGACCGGATCCCCCATCTTTCAGAATTCCGGCAATGAAATTGTCCTCACATTGCACGGTAATGTGCAGTGCCTAGTTATGATTCAAACCCTCCGGTGGTAGCTCGTCCTTGTGGAAGGTGATTTTGTGACTTTCCAGCACATGTCCTACCATATTGGCCATTTCTCCTCCAGTGGTGTTGTTAGGTACATATGCTTCACTTAAAACCTTTAGGAGAGCATTCATGTGCACTTCTGAATTCTGTAGCAGTGACATGATAGATATCTGAGCAGGAGTCTTGTTCAAATGATCGGTGACTGAATACTCCTTTGCTTGCACTTTCCTCCAAATGTCGTCCTGGCCTGTTTCAATAACGGGTTGTCTGTTAGAAGCATGCTTACTGGATTCTCCCAAATGCTCTGGTGTATAGACTCTTCCTGTTCTGGTCATTCCTTGCGCTGCGCCGGATTCTTCTTTTTTGTTCTTTCCTCTTCTTCTAGCTTCGGCTACATAATCCCAGGGTATAGCCTTGGTGTTGAAAGGAGGCGTGGTTGACACTGTCAATGTGAAAGGTGTGGCTACTTCCACTTCGAATGGAATATGCGCATTTGCGGGGAGGGGGGGTGCTATCTCAATTTCAAATAGAACTGATGCAGCTACCTCAACCTCCACTAGCAACTATATTTATACTATAATAGGATTGAGCGTGACTGCGGGTTTCTTAGGATTTTCACCCTCTTTGATAATTCCAATTGATCCCTCGGGATCCCACTCCTCATCGGGCTCTATCACATTGACACCTTCACCCCTATGATCTAGGAGGGGGTTGTTGCGGACGTTGGGTGTAGCTTTTTTGTCCTGAATGACCTTATTATCAATCAAGGTCTGGATGTTATCCTTTAGTGTTCGACACTCATCAATGGTGTGCCTTTTCATGCCAGAATGATATGCACAGGTTTTGTTTAGGTTGACCCATTGGGAAGAATTCTCCACGGTCACAGCAGGGATATGAGTGACGTAACCAACAACCTTCAGCCTTTTATATAGCTGGTCAATGGGTTCGGCAATGGTAGTGTATTGTTTAGGTGGTCTACAGTCAAAGTTATGACGAGGTCTTGGGTATTTTGGATGAGTTGGAGGTGACTGAAAGTGAGAGGGTTGGGAATTATATGTGTGATAAGCAGTGGCTGGTTGGGAATATCTGAGAGGTGAAGGTTGATATGTATGTGGAGGTGCTTGGTATGATATACAAGTGAAGTTTTTGGTCCTTGGGCGACCATTACTGTTCTGACATCTTTCTTCTTCGATATACCCCCTGTAGCAGTGCTTTGTTTGTGGTCTGCAATGCCTCAAAGTTTGTTACCATACTTATTTTAATGCCCTCTTCAATCCTTTCTACGAGTTTGATGATATCGGAGAACTTGTTGTTTTCAATAACCATCAATCTTTCATAGTCCTGCAGATCCTATGCTCTGACGAAGAATTTGTTCATCTGTTCCTCGTCCAATGTTAGCCTGACTTTGGCTGCTTCTGACTTCCAACGACTGGCATACTCGCAGAAGGTCTTAGTGGGCTTCTTATTTAAGTTCTGAATGTAGAAGACATCCGGCGCATTCTCTGTATTAAACATGAATCTGTACATGAAGTCAGATGCCATACTCACCTAGTTGGCCCACTTCTTAGGATCCTGGCTAATGTACCAGGATAAAGCATCTCCTGTAAGACTCCTCATGAAAAGCTTCATTCAGATCCTTTCATCTTTTCCGACCCCTACAAGCTTGTCACAATAAGTCCTCAGGTGAACCCTGGCTCACCTGTTCTGTCAAAAATTTCAAACTTGGGAGGTTTGTATTTCTCCGACAATTCTACATCAGGCTGTATGCATAGGTCTTCATAGTTCAGACCTTCTACCCTTTTTCCTCCTTCGACACCTTGAACCTGACTTGTCAACTTCTTGAGCTCTTCAGCCAGGTTCTTAATGAGCAGGTCCTTCTCAAAGGATTCCAGTGTATAGGATATAGGCTGAGTGGAGTGAGGTAGGGTTTCCACGTATATAGGGTTGTTTTAGTGTTCGGGAGTTTGGGTGTAATGGTGATCATTGGTGGAATTCTGAGGTTCAGGAATTACTGGCGGGGTGTTTTGTGGAGTGTGGTAGGTGTTTTGCTGGTACTGTGGTGGGATATCTTGATTTTGTGGTGGGGTTGTATAATAGTGAGTTGCAGGAGGATTCTGTGGGCGCTTGTTAGGTGTGTTTTGCGGTGGTGTGGGGTTCTGAGTGTTTTACTGGTTGACATTTGGGATATTGAGAGTGAGGGATAGATTTGCTAAGCTCCAGACCTGCTCGAGCTCACCCTGGAGTTCTAGTATTTTCTACTCAAATCGTGATACTACATCATTTGGGGCCTGAGTACTTCGGCCATCAGAATCTTCTGCATGTTCAACATGTGTGTTGTTGTCTTTTCTGGGGCTGTTCAAATCATCCATGTTTACTTTCCCTTTGCCTTTTGGTGGACTAGGAAGAGGAGAAGGTGGAGGGCCCCTGGATCTTATGTAATAAACTGATGATGCCAGTATGCTTGAACCAACCTTTGGGGAATGGGAATAATCAAAAGAAAGAAAAAAAACAAAAGGTAGCCAAGTCGGTAAGAGTTCTAAAAAGAGTATTTGTGGCATTTAAACACATATTGTAGAATGTAAATTCGCGTCTTATTTTGGGAGCCTCATTGTGCCCGAGGTAGGACTAGCGACAAGTTGTTTTGGAGAACTTAGATGCCAATAATTTCCTCATTTCATTAATATAAAAATAGATGAACCCAACACGACACTAAGATAATAAAAGATAGGACACTACTGGCATTTGGCCTTATTACATTTAGGAAAAGCAGGTAAATATAATCTACTTGGTCCCAGAAGGACCTTCTTCACATGTTTTTGTCACTTGAGGAAAGATCTTCCCATCAGTCTAGTAGCAGTGGTGGTATATTTTGGCCATGCCGAACCTAGGGACCTCATGCCTCATTTTTGCAAAACGAATAAGGTTAGGCCCTTTCCCCTTCAGATTCGACTATTTATATATTGATGATTAGCATATGGCTTTTAGTTCTCCAAATTAATGCACAAAACGTGGTTGTGTCCGTTGGGATTATGGAAACCCCGATGGACTTTTGGATAAGGTTTGTCTTAGAGGGTTATTATGTGGATAACATACTAACCCGACTCGGTTTGACCATGATGCATGTACATTTATAATCAAAGTAAGGTTGATATGGGAGTCTAGACTGGTACCCTCAAGTAGACAACTTGAGGAGGAAAGGCAGGGAATCGTCGATTGTACCGCCGATCGACTAGATTTACCGCAAAAAATGGTGATATATAGGAAGAGCGCAACCACTCATCAAGCGTTGCTATATGATTGATTACGCACGAGTGGAATATGATGTTGAGCATGATTTATGCAGCAGTAAATAGCATTTCTTCACGTATTTTCACGTTAGGGAAATAATAAATGTGGTATTTAATAATTGAAAGACGTTTAATAAGGGAAAACAAAGAAATAAGTTAGTTTCAGCAGTAAAGGATATCATAAATGCTCAAAATGGGCAATTAAATTCACATAAGGCAAAGGGAGAGGGTGCACACATATTAACAAAAGAAGCATGCTCAAGACTAATTTACAAAAAGCAAGTTTGTTACGTAAAAGCCTAAAATCCCCTGCAGAGTTGCCATGCTGTTGTGCCCCTTTTTTCTCGGGAAATCGGGTTTCGACATGCTTTGGGACAACTCGTTTCCTTTTGGAAAAGGGTTATGGAAATTGAAGAGTCGCCACCTAACGGATTTTAAAGTGCGTTAGGGCACCTAATGCAAGCAACTCATGAAACCAGTCTACATTACTAGAGATTAGGTAAGGGCTTGAAATTACCCTGAGGGGAAGGTGTTAGGCACCCCTCGAGGTCCACAATGGTGGGTCCCGACCAAACTTACTTAGTGAATTAGTCATTTAACAGATAAGTAGTCTAAGCACACATATGTAAATAAGATAAAGGGAGTTTAAAAGGTAAGTAGTCTAAGCACACATATGTATAAAGATAGGGAAGTCCTAAGTTATTAACCTATAGGATCACATCTGTACAATGCCTGGTAATCCTTCCTCAACTAGAGGAGTTACACGTGGCATTAACGCACAGGTCATCATATCCTTTTACTACCCGATTACCCTCCCCTTAGCGATTGTATAAGCGGTTTTAATTAAACGAACTCTAAGAGTGTATTACTCGTCCCTTCCTCTACCTCCCGGAGGTATTTAAGACCCATATTTTAGGTAGTTCTAGACTCTCCTAAAGTGTTTAAAAGGGGAAATCTAAGCGACAACAAAGAACAAACAGGACTGTCAAGTAAGACAACAACAACGGGCTCATGTTTACCTCCGCAAATAAGCCTGCAGTTAGCACGTATCAAACATCAAGATTTCAAATGTTCCAGAAAAGGTCCTAAAACATGATATCTAGGTGAGCATGACAAACAAAGAATGTGCATCATATGTTTAGGCGAAACGGTAAAGACCTAATCAGTTTGCCTACTATTTTTTTAGAACCTGTCGAATCTGGGCAATCATAAATAAACAAAGCATAGTTTTACAATTTTTATAAGGCCTTAATTACCTATAGGCTTGTCTAGGCGTGGTTCAGGTATACCCTATAACATGCTGTCTAAAAATGCAAACAGAATTCTGGAAATTGACTAAAGGAAAGCAAACAATTTGAGTTTTAATACGTCCTATAAACATGCTTGCCTAGGTGCTGAAATTACTTTTAAACATTATTATAGACAGGACGGTTATTGGCTTAGGCGATGTAGACATGATGTAAAGCGAATACAGACACAATCCTAAAGCAGGATTTTTAATGCACCCAGAAGATATACATTTTTATTTTGCAGAATTGCACCGGTAACCTAATAACATGATTTCTAGGTGATCATGATTATGCAGAATCAAAATTTCGTAACAAATGAGGTAATGAGCCTATAACACATTTCCTAGTATGCCAAGTGATCTAAAAGCACGGTAAACATGATATAAACCTAAAACATGACTGCTAATATGAATAACATAATATGAGCCTAAAGGCAGGATTTTTAATGGAAGTAAACACAATATAAACCTAAAGCATGATTTCAACCCGGTCTCCCTACAAAAATCCATATACGAATCCCCCCCTTTAATAAATTCCTCAATATCTATTTACAAAGGTTATTATTATAGACCATAAATAAATGACCTACATAATAAATATAAGCTATACTATAGGGAGCGTGAGATAGATCTAAAGTGAACAGGGAAATATTAGGCCTTCAAAACAGCCCAGGATGCCAAAGTCTCATAGTCAATAGAGTGTCCTGGTGTGTCAAAGTTTCCTAAGGATCTCAGGTATCCCGGGAAATGCTCAGACCAAGACCCTTTGAGTAGGGAAGTGATTATGTGGCATGTGGAAAAAGGCCAGCCCCAGTGTGCCAGAGTTCGGAGGAATCTCATGGATTCCTAGGCCGTACACACACTAGAGGGGCAAAACTTAAGTAATCTAAGAGTAGAAGTGAGAGTGCTTGACATAGTTGGAATAACTTAGTAAAATAGTGTAGAAGTAAAATTTTAGGAGTGAAAAAGGATTTCAGGAATGGAAATAGTTCAAAGGAAATGCTAAGAGTAAAAAAAAACAATTTTTTGAAAGCCATTCTGGGAAGAACAAAGATTCAACATACAATCACAAAACTTAGAGTGCCCAGATTAAAAAGCCATTTATTACTCAGTTTTAAGTGAAGACTCATAAATTTACAAACAAGGATCAGGGGGTTGGGAACATAGAGAGCTCAAAATTAAAAAGAAAACACATAAACAGGGTAAGAGGAGAAGCATATGGAACAACAAATGCACAGAACAAATAGGAGTCAATTAAACACAAACTACTTATTCAGAGACTTGACAAGTCATTCATGCTTGAAACTAAAATGGTAATAGGCAGTAAAACATAGAGACATAATATGGGAGTGGTCATGTTGAAGGCAGGGATGTACTACACCGAATTATTCATGCCAACTAGGATCAACCAAATATATTAAAAGTCTATAACACTAACATGAGCATACTAGTTGAGGGAGGTAATCAGGAACTAAATAAACATGCTGGCCAAGTACCAAACAAGACAAGTGAGACCTAGGCATGCTAATTACACACTTGAACAAGAAAGCACATAATTTAAGCATGCTGAGTCAAGCAGTAAACAAGAAAAACAATAAAATACAGAAGCCATTAAGCTAGTGCAGAAGGAGACATGGATTAACAGACATGGAGCACATAGAGTGAGTTTCAAAACTGAAATAAGAACATACCAGTTAAGGAAGCAAAGTATATAATGTAAAGCAAGTAGAGTTCCACAGTCTAGCCTTGGCTTTCAGCCGGCTAGACAAGTAATTAGTACAAGTAGCAAAAAAGAAAAGAGAATTTTAGTGTTTGTGTGTAATCTGAACTAATTGTTCATATACTTGAGATGTTAAACAAGAGTGTATATATAACACTTTAGAAGTAGGAAAAATAAGGTAAAAGAATCAGAAATTAGTCAATTAAGGGCAATCAAAGGGTCACAGAATCAATTAACATAAGGGAGTCCGGAATAGACCCCTTAATTAGGGGTAACTGATCAACGGTAACAACAAGAGAGTTTAATTAAGGCAAGAATACAAATCATACCAAATAAAGGATTAGTATAAATAACAAAGTCATGCGGCCGAGTAATTAAGGCAAGTGTGACCAATTAAAATTACAAATAAGGAAACCAACAAGATTTGTGCACACAAACTTAACATGACAAAATAATAGGGAATAATCTGTAAGGATCTTCAAAGAATACTGGTTTTACCAATAGAATCACCCAAATTTCATAAATAGAAATTAAACTAAGTAAGACCTTAAAAAATGTAGAACTTAGCTGGAAAGCAGGTTTGAACCCTAACAGAGATTAGTTAGGGCAAAACCACAAAAATACTAGATTTAACAAGAAAAGATATTTAAGTTCAAAAGATAGAGTAAAGTAATACAACTGGTATAAAAAATATCAAAACAGAAGTTGAAGAAAACCAGTACATCACAGAATCGACTAAGGTTTGAACACCTATATGAAAATCAGTCAAAACGATGAAGAATCAAATACCTAAACATTCAGAACTTAGAAAAATCTTTAAAAATAGTTTGAGATGAACCCTAGATTAGGAAGAGTGATAAAAACCCGGGATAGTTAATTAAATAAGAGATTTTTAAAGGAAAATATGTAAAAGTGCTCGAATCACCCCAGATCTATACAGATCTGAGATGGATCGACAATAACAGACTAGGGTTTTCAGAAAAGTAATAGAGATGAGAGAATAGACCAAGAACCCATAAATCTGTACCAAATAAGAAGAAGTTCTTACTCACAGACAGAAAAATGGCATGAGGCAGGCTGATAAACAAAGTTTCAAACCAGAACCAGTTGGGGTTCCTCGAGATCTTCTCAAGGATCCAAGAAATCGAAGAGCCATGGCATGTAGAAGACCAGGTCTGGTCAGAGAAGGCATAGAAACGTCATAAGGGGGAGGTTTTTGCCGGTGACGGCTTTAGAACTAGGGTTAGGTCGAGAGAGAGTTGAGAGAAGAGGGAGATAATGACGGTGGGTGAGGGAAATAAATGAGAAGGCTTAGGGGGTATCTTAGGATTAATTATGGTAAGGATGAATATGGACCGTTTATCTAAATGATCAACGGCCACGATTGGATGGGGGTATTGGGTCGAGCAGGTGTATATTTGGGCCTAAGGGGGTTGGGCCAACATTAGGATTGAATAATAGAGGGGTTTTGGGCTGGTTTGAGGGGTTAGGTCTTGAAATAAAAGGGGTCATTTATTAAATACCCAAGTAATTGATAAAAATTAATTTATAAAATAATTAACAAATTATAAAAAATAATTTTCATGCATAGAAATGTTTTACAATAAAATTTTAAAAATATTTCTGGTAAAATAATGCAATAATGGATGCATGGGCTATAATTGCAAAGTTATTGCAATTGTAACCAAAAGTGTAAATCTGGCCATTTGTGAGATAATTTGGACTTAATATGACTATAATAGCAAAGTTAAATCATGAAATGTTATAAAGTCATTTGTGATGCAATTATGTAATTATTTACATAAATAAAATATCGGGATAAATTAATTTTAGAAATGTAGAAATTATGGAAAAATATCAATTGATGCTAATGCATAGTTTTGAAAGTATATATGCATTTTAAAATATTATAGGGAAGAATTGGATATCAACACCAGCTACTCAACCAATATCTATTCCTCCCTATAGAGTGGCCCCCGTAGAGCTGAAAAATTTGAAGGACCAACTAAAGGACTTGCTTGAAAAAGACTTTATCAGACCTAGTACAGCACCGTGGGGAGCACCGGTGTTATTTGTGAGGAAGAAAGATGGTTCCTTACAGATATGTATTGATTATAGACATTTGAATAAGGTGACGATCAAGAATAAGTACCCGCTCCCAAGGATTGATGATTTATTTGATCAGTTGCAAGGTGCCAAGTGTTTTTCAAAAATAGACTTGAGGTCCAGGTACCATCAGGTAAGGGTTAAGGAGAAAGATATCCTGAAAATAGCATTCAGGACCAGATATGAGAACTTTGAGTTTTGTGTTATGTCGTTCGGTTTGACCAATGCCCCAGCAGTATTCATGGATTTGATGAACCATGTGTTCAGAACCTTTTTAGATCTGTTCGTAATTGTATTTATCGAAGATATATTGGTGTATTCTCGTTCAAAGACGGAGCATGCAAATCATTTGCATACTGTGCTCAGAGTTCTACAAAAAGGGAAGTCGTATGCAAACTTCTCTAAATGTGAATTCTAGTTGAACTCTGTAGCTTTCCTTGGGCATATCATTTCAGGTGAAGGAATTCGGGTGGATACACAAAAGATTGAGGCAGTAAAGACTTGACCTAGACCCCCGACACCGGCGGAGGTTCGGAGCTTCTCCATTTGGCAGGTTATTACAGGAAACTTGTAACGAAATTTTCTTCTCTCTTAGCACCTTTGAACAAAGTGGTATGTGGTGTCTCGCTTGATGTTCTAGAATAACATAGGTAAATCTATGGTTCAAGTAATTTGAAGGAAGGTTGCGAATAAGTATAAATAGATATGTGTAGGTCGCAAGCTAAAGTATGGTAAAGAGACAAGGTGTTTGGAAGACAGGAGGAAGAATAAGAAAAGATGAGTGAAAAGGTGACGAGAATGGATAAGTCCTTGGGGTTAAGCTCGTAAGAGAGCTAAGGGTTTCTCTAAGTTATAGAAGGCTCAGTATAGCCTGAATGAACTCAAAGGAGTCTAAGACTAGTAGCATTTAGAATAGATGAAATGCTGCCCTGGTAGTGGAATAAGGGCGTAATTGTGATGGATAAAGGATGGAGTTTGGGCCTTCGAAGAGGGGAATTTCATGAATTATAAGAGATTAGAATACCCATATAAGTTAAATCAGAAGGGAGCTAAGTTTCAATGGACCGATGCTTGTGAACGAAGTTTCTAGGCATTGAAAGATATTAAATTCAACACCGGTTCTAAAGCTCCCAGAAGGGACCGATGGTTATGTTATCTATTGTGACGCTTCAGGTGTTGGATTGGGTTGTGTGTTGATGCAAAATGGTAAGGTTGTAGCTTATTCTTTTAGACAACTAAGAAGACACGAGAAGAACTACCCGACCCATAATTTAGAGTTAGCCGCGGTGATTTATGCACTAAAGATGTGGAGGCACTACTTATACGGCAGTCATGTTAATATCTATATGGATCATAAGAGCCTCCAGTATATCTTCAAGCAAAAGTAATTGAATTTACGTCAAAGGAGATGGTTGGAGCTACTTAAATACTATGATGTTGATATTTTATACCATTTGGGGAAGGCGAACATAGTAGCTGACGCCCTCAGCCGTAGATCTATGGGTAGCCTGTCATATTTACAGCCAGAAAAGAGGGGTATAGCCCATGAGATTCATCAGTTAGCTAGTCTTGGAGTTCGGTTACTGGACTCAGGTGATATTGGAATTACTATTCAGGATATGACTACACCCTCTTTAGTAACTGATGTAAAGGAACACCACTACGAGGATCCTGTGTTAGTTCATTATAGGGATACCACCCCTCAGAAGGAGAAGACACCGTTTGAAATTACAGAAGATGGGGTCCTCAGATATCGAGGACGATTATGTTTCCCTAATATTGCAGGGCTATGTCGTCAGGTTATAGGAGAAACTCACTATTCTCGTTATTCTATCCATCCAGGAGCGACAAATATGTATCATGATATCGGGGAAGTATATTGGTGGGACTGAATGAAAAAAGATATAGCGGAGTTTGTTGCTCAGTGTCATAACTGTCAGCAGGTTAAGATTGAGCATCAAAAACACGATGGATTATTGCAGGCTGTGGAGATCCCGACTTGGAAATGGGAAGTAATCAATATGGATTTCATCGTAGGCTTACCTCGTACCCAACGGAAGATTGATTCGATATGGGTGATTGTTGATAAGCTTACAAAGTCTGCCCATTTTCTGCTCGTTAGGACTACATATTCCACAGAGGATTATGCAAGGCTTTATATTAAGGAGATAGTACGACTGCATAGTGTCCGTGTATCTATTATCTCGGATAGAGGAGCTCAATTTACAGCTAACTTCTGGAGGTCCTTCCAAAAAGGATTGGGGACTCAGGTAAGTCTTAGTACATCATTTCATCCCTAGACAGACGGACATGCTGAGCATACTATTTAGACACTTGAGGATATGTTACGAGCTTGTGTGATAGACTTCAAGGGTAGCTGGGATGATCATCTGCCGCTTATTGAGTTCGCATATAATAATATCTACCGTTCCAGTATTCAGATGGCTCCACACGAAGCTCTTTATGAACGGAAGTGTAGGTCACCTATAGGGTGGTTCGACATTGGGGAAACTACGTTAGTAGGACAAAAATTGGTACAACAGGCAATCGAGAAAATTAAGTTTATACAGGAAAGGTTATTAGCAACTCAAAGTCGTTAGAAGTCTTATACGGATAATCGACGATGAGACTTGGAATTTTAGGTTGACGATTGGGTATTCCTAAAGGTATCATTGATGAAAGGCGTTATGAAGTTCGAAATAGGGGAAAACTTAGCCCTCGGTACATTGGACCATATAGGATCATACGCAAGGTAGGCCAGGCAGCATATGAGTTACACTTGCCTTCAGACTTGGAGTCTGTACATCCAGTCTTTCATGTGTCTATGCTCCATAAATTTATCGGAGATCCTTCTAGAGTTGTGTTAGTTGACTATGTTCAGGTCACAGAGCAACTATCATATGAAGAAACTCCCATTGCTATATTAGACAGACAGGTTCGGAGATTGAGAACTAAAGATGTAGCTTCGGTGAAAGTACCTTGGAGAAACAACAATGTGGAAGAAATGACTTGGGAGGCCGAGGAAGACATGAAGTCTATATATCCCTACTTATTTCCTCCTCCAGAGAAGGGTCCGACTGAGACGTCATAACCTTAAGGTACGTGTATGGATTCTTGTGTTAGTTATTGTCATTGGTAGTGTGAGACCATTGTCGTTATTGATGATTGTGGTCCTATGTGGCGTTGAATTATGAGCTTCTACAGGAAGAGTTGGCAGTATTGTTGTTACAAAGGCGACTCTGCCAAAGTTATATAGATCCAAGGGGAGTTAAACATTCGAGGACAAATGTTTCTAAGGGGGAAAGGATGTTACATGTCGCGTTTTCGTACGTTAAAGTTTCGTCTTTAATTAACCGACATAGACTCGAGGATAAGATTATCTTGAGGTTATACACATTCATGCTATAGCAAAAGTAATTGCCGTGCATGATAAAGGGTAAACAAATGAAAGAAAATAAGTTCCGTTAAAGGTTGTCGATTTGGGATAAAATACGGTCCGAGCCATAATACCCGGTATTTATGGACTAGTGCCATACAAGGTACCTCTCGACCACGATAGTAGGGTACGTAAAGTGTATTAAAAATGAGTAGTGATTTAAGTAATTTGAGACTAATTATGTGAGTGATTGATTAATTATCGGATAATGAATATTACCTAATTAATTAATAAATTAGTGGATAAAGATTTAAAATCCCCACCCCACCCCCACGTGGAAGCAGGCCACTATTAAGACATATGACTAAGTAGCATATGAGCTTAGGTGGCTATCTAAATGAATAAGTCATCAACGTGTAAAACATTCAAAGTTTATAAAAAGTTTGGTCTCTTTTATACAAATTTGGTTCATTTGGACAGAGAATAACATAGTGAGATAAATGTCTTCTTTCCTAGTTCAAAGTATTCAAGAACAGACGCTACACTCCATCAGAAAAGCTTCCAACGAAATTCTTGCAACCAAACAATTCCAACGAGAATTGTTAGAACCGTAGCAACTTAAAATTTTGCGGTTCTAAAGGAGTACGGTGCAATATTTTCCAACAATATTATACGAATTTTTTCCTACTCCGGGTATGTTAAGGCTATCCCTTCTTTCCTTTTTTTGGCATGAGCCATGTAACACAACAAAACAAGCAAGCACGCAAGTTTCAGAAATGACTTTATTCATAGAAATACTAGGGGTATCTATATTCTTGATTTCCCATGTGGATTATTATTATATCTTCTGTTCATGGGTCTCAGAAAAATACGTATTTGATAAAGTTTACCTGAAAGGTATATTTATTTTTATGGCATTCCGAAAAAATCTTATTAATGTATTTCGTATGCATTTCATGCATTGCATTCATTTACACCGACCCATGACCAGATGCCGTTATATACGCGTATATATATAAATATATGTATATGGGATATGGGAAAGATTACTACATTATATATGCACCACCACCTGATCAGTTGGTATATGTTGATTATGTTGACCACAGTGGCCGAGGCGATATGATGGGATGCCCTCAGAGGCTTGATGATGTTATGTACACCTATACCTATGCATGACACGACATTTACATGCACATGCATGATACTATAAATGTTGCAGAATTTAAAACGTTATTCAGACTTATAGGTAGATTTCTTTATTCCATGTTTCGTCTATGTCTTTTATGTATTGATTTTCATGCCTTACATACTCAGTACATTATTCGTACTGACGCCCTATTTCCCTGGGCCTGCATTTCATGCCTGTAGGTGCAGGTAGGTAAGTCGACAATCCCTCTTCTTAGGATCCTTGATCAGCAAGAATTGGCGTGCTCCACTTGATCCGGAGTTGCTTTTGATTTTGGTACGATATGCTTGTATATATATATATATATATGGGTATGACGTGGCTCAGTCCCTTCTTTGCACAGTTTTTTTTTATTAGAGGTCTGTAGACAGTATGTATAGTGGCTCGCCCTGTGTGTTTCGCACGTGTATGTATATATGTCTTTTGGACAGGTTTCCTCATGTATGCTATTCTAGTGGTTCAGCAGATGTTATTCATGTTTATATCTTAAACGCATTCGTAAGAATGTTCGACATGTAGGAGTCGGGCACCCGGCACGGCCCATCGATTTGGATCATGACACCCGGAATATGCATCGAGAAAACTAAGGATCTCGTAGCCGACCGTGGCACGATCATGCGATCGATGTTGGGTAGAGGGAAGGAGTCCTTGTGGCACGCTTTATTCAAACCTTATAAACTATCTACACACATTCTTAATTGTTCCCTTTTTTAGGGACTACCACTACATTTGCTAACCAATCTGGGTATTTAACCTTCTGAATGGACCCTATTTTAAGGAGTTTAGATACCTCATCTTTGATGAAAGCATGTTTGACCTCGGACTGGGGCCTCCTCTTCTACTTGACAGGATAGAATTCCGGGTCCAGGCTTAGCTTGTGATTGATTATCTATGGTGGGATCCCTGTCATATCAATATGGGACTAAGCGAAACAATCTATGTTAGCTATAAGAAATTGAATGAGTTTTTTCCTAAGCTCGGGAGTTAACCCTTTGCCCAAGTTTACCTTCCGATTAGGTAGATGCTCGATCAATATAAACTTTTCCAGCTCTTCGACCGTTGTTTAGTACTGTCGGAGTCATCGAGGACTATAAAAGATCTGGGAACCCCGTAATCATCGTCTTCATCAGTCCCCTATCTATTCGGTTGGGTCATAGCCGGTATCGGTGATTGCTATTTGGCCTCTTGCTTTGCACTCGAACTTGGTTCCGTTGACGTTGCGTATTTGTATGAGGTAACATGCTCGTTCGGGTCAGTCGTTCTGTTTTAATTAAAATTCTCGGACATGCAAAACTTCTTAGGGATCAGCTTGGGAGCCGCGCTCGAAAGAAAAGGTTTTTGTACGAACTTCTTGGAATCCAGGCCCTTCAATATCGGCGACGCTCCTGGGATTTGATCGATCGTTTTCTCCCCCGACTCTATCCGTTTTGTCAGTTCCTCGTGCATCTTGATGATTACTGGGTTGGTCCCTGACTCTTCCTCATTAGATCTCCCTGAGACCGGTTCAACTTTGTGAACAACTTCCTGGGATGTTCGAGCTCAATCCTACTTGGTGGTCGGCTTTGGTTCTGGAGTTAGGGTATAGTCGCTTGTTGGGACTGTAACATTTCTAATATCACCCGCAAGTTGATTCCACCATCTTCGTCGCCATGTGTGCTTTGTGCGACCGATCAAACGTCCCTACAGACACTTTCCTCAGGATCGGTGATCAAAGTTACGTTGATGGCCACATGAGAGCTAACGTAGAGCGTTTGCAGTCGAAACGCTGTCGAAGTCGACCAGGGGCACGTCGTTTTCGGGTGTTACGTTGTCGTTTTCACCACAGTGGCCAGAATTATTATCAAAATGTTGGGTTGTTGATTGAGAGTTCGGCATTTTTATCCTGCATACAGAGACACTTCAAAGAACAAGTGTAAAATAGTGTGTCTTATGAAAATTTGTATCAAATAACCACTATTATCCTTAGCCCCACGGTGGGCGCCAAACTGTTTACCCTAAAAATCGGATAAAAATTGAATTTGTAAGTGGCTTTAAGGATACGTGGATTAAATTGACACAAAGCGATAAGTTAAATTACAATTAGATGTAAATTATGATAAAGTAAATTCAAACTACACGAATTGAACAGTTACAACCTTGGGGGGAGAGGGAGGGGGGGGGGGAGAGCCACCCTTGAACAGAATGCACTTCGATCACTGTCAAGACACAGTTGAAATAGAACTTAAAGAGAAAATAACAGTGTATTGCTTCTGAATGATTGTTACGACGTATTTTACAAATACTCAAATCCTCTTTACATAGTAGGGGAGTCCCACTTTAAGTACAATTCTATAAAAGGTAAAAATCCCATGATTTTCTAATTTGTCGGTTTCTTATTGATACGTGCCGAGATTCCTACCGTGATACCCATCCAGTTACGAATATTTTGGCCTTCCGTTATTCGGTCTGACAATGTTTTCTCAAGCTTATTCGGGGCATGGTTAATTCCTGTGATGACCCGATAGGTCAACTTATGATTTAAAACCTAATTTTGTAATCCAAATCCTTAAGAATCATGTTTTAGCATTTTTCAATTTGCGTGCACAATCCGGACGTCTTTCCGGAAAGCTTTTCTGTTAAAAACTTTGAAATTATGAATATTTTCCTAAAGCTTCATTTGAGTTGACTTCGGTCAACTATTTTAGTAAACGGACCTGGATTTGCTTATTGATGATTCTTGTGGGTTTGTACTGCGATTTGGGATTGGACGAATGCCCGGAAACGAATTCAGAAGTCCCTAGCCCGAGATATCGGACTTTGTCAAAATTTGAAAGTTGAAAGCTTAATAAATTTGAAATGTTTGACCAAAGTTTGACTTTTTGGATAACGGGACCGTATTTTTGTTCCGGAACCCAGTATAGGTCCAATACCATATTTCTGACTTGTCTATGAAATTTTATGAAAAACGGAGTTGGTTTGACGTGATTCGGACGTCCAGTTGTGAAAATAGAAGTTTCAAAGTTTTCTTGAAAATTTCATTTGATTTAGTGTTCTCATAGTTTTAGGTGTTATTTTGGTGTTTTGATCGAGCGAGCAAGTCAGTATATTGCTTTAGGACTTGTGTGCATGTATGGTTGGGAGCCCCGAGGGCTCGGGTGAGTTTGAGATAGACTACTGAGTGAATTAGACTTAGAATGTTTGCTGGTGTCTACATTTTTTGGTAACTGACCTCTGATCTGACATTTGCGAGATCAGAGTTTGCATTTGCGAATGTCACGACCCAAAATCCTAACTTAGGTCGTGATGGCGCCCAACAGCGGGGTCAGGCAAGCCAACACTCAATTTACTAAGGGTTCCTTCTTATTAGATTAAACATTTAAACATATACTTAGTTTTTAAAACTTAAGACATAAATTGACAAGGATAATTAGCCAGTTTTTAATCAAAAGTGGTCATGAGGAGGCATGAGCTGATATATATACAGACGTGCAATCCATAATAACCATCACGTGTGTGCCAGGAACTAGTGTCACAAGTCCTACGGGCATACTAACAGAATATACAAAAGATATAATATACAGTCCGACTGTCTGAAGGAAATAGACGGGAAATAAGCAGAAGAAACCCCATGGTGCCGCCGGAGATCGCCAGGAGAAAGCAGATCACCGTGAAGTCAGGTCCGTGTATAATCAAAATCAAGCTCCGGTCCGACAACCAGATGCACCAGCCTCAGAACCTGTACAATTAAGTACAGAAGCGTAGCATAAGTACATAAATATATATGTACCCAGTGAGTATCCCGCCTAACCTCGAAGAGGTAGTGATGAGAGGTCGACTGGACACTCACTAAGGTCCAATAGTATAAATCAACAGAATATGATGAAAACAGTAGGCATGTAAAGGCAGTGAAACAACAAATATATATAAGGCACTGAAATCCAAGGAAGTACCGGAAATAAATAGACAAATACTACTTCACCTCCCCCCAAATATCTGTCAAAACAGTGTCCATGAATTTAATAACAATAAATCATGCGCATACAGGATAAGGACAACCGGCCGGAGTCATAAGATAGTCGTGTCCGTGCACTGCCGAGGGTCGAACGGCTCGAACCATAAGTGCACCTTTCCATAAAGTACTCACATCTATGCACTGCCGAGGATCGAACAGCCCGAACCAAAAGTGCATCTTCTAATCCGCTGTGGCGTACGGCCCATTCCCATAAGAGTGGGGGAAATCACACTCTTCTCGCGAAATGTAAATTGTGAAGCGGTCACAGGCACACACACTATTCCTTTTTAATTTATTTTTCAGTAAACAATTCCTTACAAATTTTCTCAAATTCCATGATCTCGGGGAAATAAGCCGCATGTAACATTTAATTTATTAAGCATATAGTTCATATCAAGTAAAACACAAGGCATGATGTGGACCTAACTACCCGGACATAATAATAATAGCCGCTACGTACGGACTCTCGTCACTTTGTATGTACGTAGCCCCCAAAATTATCACATATAACATTTAAAACACCTACGGGGACAATTCCCTCTTACGAGGTTAGAAAGGAGACTCACCTCGCGTCGCACCTACTCCCCGGGTCAAGAATGCGCCCGAAAATCCGAACTCAACACCCACAGACTCGAAACTAGCCAAATGTTATACAAATATATCGATTTATATTCAAAGCATGGAATTCTCCTATTATTTAGTCAAATTCACCATTCTTGAAGAAATCCCAAAATCCAATCCCGGGCCCGCATGTCCGGATTCCAAAAATTCCGAAGGAAACACTCACCCATAACCTAAGGATCGTTAATATATGATATTTGTATGAATTCATAGCCAATGCACGGGTAATTTTCTACATTTCCAAAAGCCCTAGGTTACTACCCCAAATCCTTAATTTTCACTAATTAGGTAGTTAATTTAACTTGTAATTAATGCATCAAGCTATTATTAGGGTAGAATTTACTTACCTTCAATAACTAGGCCGTTTTCCCCTCTTGAATGCTGAAAATCGTCCCAAGGAAGAAGAAGAAAATGAGGAAAATGAATTAAATCGCGCTATAAAAACACACTGCCCAATGGTTTCCTCTATGCGATCGCAGCCTGGGCAGTGCGTTAGTGATGCTTTAAATGACCAGTCCCACATGGGCCTTCTATGCGAACGCGGAGGGAGCCCTGCGAACGCATAGGGTAAGGAGTAGCTGGGCTGGCCCAGTGGGCGGGCTCTATGTGAAGGCAGGGTGTGTGCGAACGCACTGGTTCAGGAGCCCAACCCATCGCGATCGAGGTGCCTTTTGTGCGAATGCACAGGGCATTCACCACCCATGCCCAGTTCCTTCTTTGCGAACACGGTAACCCTTCCGCGAACGCAGAGAAGGAAAACAAACCTGGAATTTCTGGTGTTTTAAATTTATCTCCGAGGGGGTCCGAAACTCACCCGAGCCCCCGTCCAAAGGCACTGGCTGGTGTGTATTCATGATATGGACTCACTCAAATTTTCGCAATGTGAAAAACAACAACGAAACTAAGAATTCGACCCTAAAACCAAATTGAATCAAATTTTAACTTAAAGATCTAGAATTCGCTAACAATGCGCCGAGCCGACCTATACTACTCGGAATGACACCAGATTTTGCAGGAAAGTCATAAATGACATAATGGAACTATTCCCAATATCGAAATTCTGTTCGGACCTCGATAACAAAAAAAGACATCCCAAACCACAATATTAACTTAAGGAAATTCTTATTTCGTTATTGGGCGCCGAAATGCTCCCGGGTCATCCAAAACTCATTCCGAACATACTCCCAAGTCCGAAATCATCATACAAAGCTACCGGAATGGTCGAAACTCGATTCCGAGGTCGTTTTCTCAAAATGTTGACCAAAGTAAAACATGGCCTTAAAGGCCAACCTGAAGGAACCAAGTGTTCTAGTATTGCTCTAATCATTTCTGAATCCTGGACTATCTGCCCCCCGCAAGTCATAAATCACAATAAGCCACTATGGGAAGTTTCATTTAGGGGAACGGGGTCCGATAACGCAAAACGACCCATCGGGTCATTACATTCTCCACCTCTTAAATAAACATTCGTCCTCGAACGGGTTTAGAATCATAACTGAAGTGTTGAATAAGTGTGGATATCTGCTCCGCATGTCCTCCTCGGACTCCTAGGTCGCTTCCTCGACTGGTTGGCCCCTCATCTGGACCTTCATTACAGACACTCTCTTGGACCTCAACTGGCGCTCCTGTCTATCAATAATAGCAACTGGATCCTCCTCGTAGCCCAACCTCTCATCCAACTGAATAGTGCTGAAATCAACCACATGAGAAAAGTCGGCGTGGTACCTCTGGAGAATGGATACATGAAAGACCGGATGAACTCCTAATAAACTGGGAGGTAAGGCTAGCTCATAAGAAACCTCCCCAACTCGCCTCAACTACTCGAAGGGACCTATAAACCTCGGGCTCAGCTTGCCCTTCTTCCCAAACCTCATAATACCCTTTATCGGCGAGACCTTCAACAAAACCTTGTCTCCCTCCATAAATGATACATCACGCGCCCGCTGATCCGCGTAACTCTTCTGTCTGGACTGTGCTATGTGGAGCCTCTCCTAAATCAACTTCACCCTCTCCAAAGAATCCCTCACCAGGTCGGTACCATATAACTTAGCCTCGTTAGGCTCAAACCACCCAATAGGGGAACAACATTGCCGACCATACAAAGCCTCAAATGGAGCCATCTCGATGTTGGACTGATAACTATTATTGTAAGAAAACTCGGCCAAAGGCAAGAACTGGTCCCACTGACCTCCGAAGTCAATCACGCATGCCCTGAGCATGTCCTCCAATATCTGAACTGTACCCTCCGACTGGCCATCAGTCTGAGGGTGAAATGCTGTGCTGAGATCTATCTGGGTGCCATCTCACTATGCAATGCTCTCCAGAAATGCGAGATGAACTAAGAACCTCGATCTGATATAATGGACACCGGCACACCGTGCAACCAGACTATCTCCCGAATGTAGATCTGGGCTAACCTCTCAGAAGTATAAGTAGTAGCCACTGGAATGAAATGCGCCGATTTAGTCAATCTATCAACAATAACCCAAACCACGTCAACCTTTCGCATAGTCCGAGGCAACCCAACCATGATGTCCATAGTGATGCGCTCCCATTTCCACTCAGGAATGGGCATCTGGTTAAGTAGGCCTCCTGGCCTCTGGTGCTCATACTTAACATGTTGGCAGTTAAGACACCTAGTCAAATACTCCACAATGTCCCTCTTCATCCACCCCTACCAGTAATGTTGCTTCAAATCACGATACATCTTCGTCGCACCAGGATGAACAGAATACCGAGAACTGTGTTCCTCCTCTAGAATCCTCTCCCTCAAGCCATCAACATTAGGAACACATAAACGGCCCTCAAGTATCATAAAAACATCCTCTCCAATAGTAACCTCCTTGGCACCACCATGTACCACTGTCTCCCGAAGCTCTGCCAAGCACGTATCATCAAACTGCCGAGCCTTAATTTCACCCAATAATGAAGACTGAGCGACCATATGTTCTAGAACTCGACGAGGCTCTGAAAGGTCTAATCTCACCAGGTGATTAGCCAAGGACTGAATGTCCAAGGCTAGAGGTCTCTCCTCCACTGCAATATAAGCCAAGCTACGCATACTCTCCGCCTTCTTGCTCAAAGAATCCGCTACCACATTCGCCTTGCCCGGATGATATAGAATGTTGATGTCATAATCCTTCAGCAACTCAAGCCACCTGCGCTGCCTCAAATTAAGATCCCTATGTTTGAACAAGTGCTGCAAGCTGCGGTAGTCTGTATAAACCTCACAGGACACCCCACACAAGTAGTGTCTTCAAATCTTAACATGTAACCTTTTCCCATATCCCATATTCATATATATACATGTAACCTGTATAACGATTTAACCTTTTCCCTTATCCTATATTCATATATATATACATATATACGTGTATATAGCACCATCTGGTCATGGGTCAATGTAAATGAATGCAATGCATGAGAAGTACGTCAATAAAATCTTTTGGAGTGAGTGTCATAAGACCATTATGCCTCTGATGAATATCATGAAATAGACTTATCAACTTACATATTTTATGAGACCCATGAACAAATGATAGAATAATAAGACTTATGGGAAACAAGAACATAAGCATCTCTAGAATTTCTATAAATAGTGTCATTTATGGAAATAGTGCATTTGGTCGTTTCATTTGTAGCGTATGGATCATGCCAAAAAGAAAGAAGGGATAGCCTTAACATACCTGAACCGATTTTCCTATGCGAAAACATGTAATGGCAGATAGAAGTTAAGGAAATTTTTTTACGATATTCTCGAGAAAGATTGTATCGGGCTTTCTTTGAATTAGCATTTCACGTTGGACCATGTAGGGGTTCATAAGAATCCCTTTAGAGAATTCCATATCCATTACTAAGTAAGCATTGTTATTTCTCTTGGAGGAAGATGGCTTCTTTTATAAAATAGAGTGGGCCCCACTTATGATGACTAAGCCACAAAACAATCCTCCAAAATGTGCCACCTTACCATAAGCTTAAGAGTCACTAATCTGAGCTTTAATTTACACATAATTTTCTGCCACGTTTGGGACACCTTAAGCTCATCCAAAGACCTTAGTTAATTATCCACAATTCCTTAATTAACTTTTTAATCTCCTATTAACCAATAATTAACCAATTACACACATGATTAAGAATTATCTCAAATTATTTAAAAAACTACTCACTTTTAACACATTTATACACCTCACTATCATGGTCATGTGGTACCTTGTATGGCACTAGTCCATAAATACCGGGTATTATAGCTCGGACCGTATTTTATCCCAAGTTGTCAAACTTCGACGAAACTCATTTTCTTCCATTCGCTTACCCTCTCACCTTCATGAATCTACTTATCACTTGTTTGTAATAGCATAATATTTATAATCTCCAAATAATCTTGTCCTTGAAGTGATGTGAATTATCTTACGAACATTTCACGTACAATACTACAGGGTCTAAAATCATCGTAATATAATACTGCAGAGCGTAACGTTGACGTAATACTACGAGACGTAACATCATTCCCCCGTTTGGAACATTCGTCCTCGAATGTTGACTGATGAACTTATCATTATCATAGCCTATAGTCCTTGCGAACACTTTAGTACTCTCCTTGACATCTTAGGCAGTTGTTCTGTGTATAAATCCAAAGTCTAGGGTATTCCCACCTGTAGGTCTCTTTCTTATACCACAGTCTGTTGTCGCGATTCTTCCAATCTCGTAACTCTTGTTATCTTCTGTCATGCAGCCTGTACGACTTTTTCCTTGTAAATACGCCTATGTGACTCTTCTTTCCTTTTCCCTCCAGCTTTTACCCAATCTTTAAGCTTCACTTTGTAAACATATACAGAGTTTGATAAGATGTCCCTCTTGGCATCTATGGGTATACCGAAGTTCTTGGTTTGGCACTTTGTTGAACTCACGAATATTGCTATACCTTATTTCATTTATCCATCTGTATGACTTTACTGCACCTAGGTAGGTCATACTATACCGTAACTCTTACTTTGATTTATCCTTACTAAGTTCTCCTACCAAACTCCAGGTTACTTTCGTTGCTTATCCCATATGTATATATCCAATTCCTTTAATGCTCCCCCATTACTGTTCATCTCAATAATGACGGCCTAATCTCATCTCATACTTTGTGACTTTTGTCCATCCTTTGTTGATTCATCTCAATATTGATCTACAATTTACCACTAATAACTTGGAACTTCTTACACAATCACTAGGGCTCACGTTGCATCGAGGAACATTTGAAGTAATTTTCCTGACCCACCTGGCAGCGATATTGTACTTCCATAACCCTATTTCATATCATAGTCATTCCAATGTGATTCTCCTTACGTGGATATTTTAATCCTGTAAAATTCATGAACTAATTACTCAATTGATCCCAAACGTCATCCTTTATTTATCATAATTACACCCTTATTCTACTACCAGGGCATCATTCCATCTCTTTTAAGTGCTACTAGTCTTAGACTCCTTTGAGTCCATTCAGGCTGTACTGAGTTTTCTATAACTTAGAGAAACCATCAGCTCTCTTATTTTCATGAGCTTAATCCCGAGAACTTATCTGTTCTTGTCACCTTCTCACTCACCTTTTCTTATCCTTACTACTGTCTGCCTAAAATCTTGTCGCTCTACCATATTTTAGCTTGCGACCTACACATATTTATCTATACTACTTGCAGCCTTCCTTCAACTTGCTTGTACCATAGATTTCCTTATGTTATTTTGGAACATCATGCGAGACATCACATCGTCTCTAACTCTTCTTTGCTCTCTTAATTAGGCTCCTCGATACATAGAAACCATAGGCTGGAAGACATGCCACTGACGATGCCGCTATCATTCTTGGATACTGAATCCCCACGCTTCTATACTTCTATCCAAAGTATGGAATATTCACAACCTTCTACATTTGAGTATCGTGTACGTTGTTCACCTTTACCTTACTTACCTTAAAATCTTTCATCACATCTTGTATCTCTTTCATGACCTTCCTTCCACATAGGTATAATTCATATCCATAACTTGAAGCTTTATTATAATACTTGTACCTCTGGTGTATACATAATCCGGTGAGAGCTTCATACTGACTTCTTATGAGGCTGGTATTCTTATGACGCCCTTATAGAATATGGCTACTGTATTACCTCTCTTGTACCTATGATATTTAAGAGTGATCCTGCAATGTTCTCAATCATGAGGTCTATAATTTTCTGGGTCCAACAACCGGACTCCTGATTTACTTAGTTAGTGTAACTCTTTAGTTTTCTCTTCCCTCTGATCAACGTTTATGTAGGCTTAAGCTATCCTCCGATCTGCGGCTCATGGCATTAGTTATTACTTTAGCCTTTTACGAACGCTATGAAATATCCGTGATACCATCATCTAACAATTCAATACTTTGTCTATAACTTGGACTCAATTATTTCTTTTAACTTATACCAGAGTCTTCTACGACTGTATGATGTCAACATATATGTTGTATTATACCCCTAAATCTTAGGTGCATTCATAATGTAATTATTTCTGGATCATTGATAGAATAATTCCTTTCATCCCTTCTCAACTTTCTTTAAACTCAAGCAATTGCTTTTCCTGGTCGTTCCGCCACTTGTTGCACGAATACTTGGTTTATCTTAGTGCCCACATATATTGGCCACGATAGGTGCCACTTTCTTATGGGGTGCATACAATTTTGTTGTGAGACTGTTGTTACAAGACCGTTTCCTCTTTAGGTCACTGTGCTTAGGTTGAAGCCTTTTTTCCTTATTTCCTCAGCTAGTCTTTCGTTGTTGTACTTAGGAAAGACCATCTAACTTGTAAAACTGCGAGCTTATCACATCGTATACCCAATAAAAATTTTGATGTTTTTCTTCGCCTATAATTATCCGTAGTTACTTACCTCCACGCCCTCAGCTGATATTTTGATTGTCTTCCCAGTGGCACTCTCTTTTATTCCCATAATACTCATCGGTACCTTTAACTACCCCAACTCCTATCTGAATATTTATCAAATATTACAACGACCTTACTGTGAGGCTGAATTCAGTATATTGGGTTTTACTATGTTTATCTTGCACGATCTGTTGACTCGTCTTTAACCTCCTGTTTATCCATAACTAGTATCTTCCCGAATCAATTACTAACTACTCGTTGGCCCATTCTCATATCAATATTTCACGTAATCTTTCTTGGGTTATTTCCTTTGTCCTAACTTACATCTCGCACTAGCTCCTTATCTATCAATAACATCTCGGGCAGGGACCCTGACTTTCTTTCCTTGACGTCGTGTTTGCATAATGTTCTAGAATCATCGCATATCTCTAGGCTTTGAATAAGTGCAATATCATCCCTTTTCCATTTTTATTGTATTCTTCCTTTACCATTCCATAATTACTAGAACCGCTTAATTCTGACTTAATACCACATCACTTCATATTCCCCCCTTTAGGGGAGTACTAAGATTTAGTGCTACGACGACCTACCTATAGATGTTTCACCTCTTCATCTTTGGAATCTTTTCACATCATCGATGACCCTTACTCGCCTTGCGATAATCCTTCTGTACCAAGGATAACAAAATTCGTCACTCGCGATGGTGATACCTAGTGTAACTGGCACACACAGTTCCTTAAGCTTAACTTTGATCACATTGCTTGCTTTAGGGAAGCATCTTCTTGAAGAACTATTTTCTGAATTTGTCATGAATCTTCTTCTGTTGTCTATTCTATTATTTCCATAACGAAATATGAAATTCTCATGATGCCGACTATTATCAAATCACCATGTCCCTAATTCTTGTTTAGCTTATCTTTTTCACCAATCCATACTGGTTTCTATTACTCTGGGTCTAACTTTTCCTTTTGGTAATCGCGTTAGAGTTGCGAACTTATTTCTCGAAATGAGGATATTAATTTATGGCCTATATTATTTTGTTCTCTCAAGGCCTGTCACCTATCGTCTTTTCCTTCACTTGATTATAGATTTTGTAATACTGTCATCTTTTGATCTACCGTTTGTCATCCATGTATCACATCCTACTCATAATGCTTCCTTATCGGTCTTCTTATTTCCCTGCTAATATTTCTTCCTGTCCCTTTCTTTTGAAAATTTCAACAAGACATTATTTTGCTTTTAGCTCCCCTTACTTCATTCATTGGCTCTTCGGTTTGCTCAACGTTCTCGCTCTACTAGGG
The DNA here is from genome assembly GCA_005239505.1 of Nicotiana paniculata. Taxonomy (NCBI): domain Eukaryota; kingdom Viridiplantae; phylum Streptophyta; class Magnoliopsida; order Solanales; family Solanaceae; genus Nicotiana; species Nicotiana paniculata. The sequence continues at coordinate 45,034 of MDKI01277370.1, forward strand.
ACAGGAACCACACTAAGGTAGTATTATCCCTTCCAGGCTTTCAATGTCTATCTTCTGAATTTTCTTGATCATGCTAGTACCCACATCTAATTGTAATATTCTAGAGTGCACCATCTGGGTGTCTCACAAGGAGGTCGATTAGCACCTTTATGATATCCTTCGGAAATGTCAACTAACTCAAACAATCCATCCATCATTTTGGGTTATTCTAACCCCAGTCGGATCATGATATCTTGTCCTTCTCTTAAACCATATCTGTTTCCTCCCATAGGGTATGACTGATATGGGTGTGGACGATTGTACATACATCTGTTGTTGTTGAAGATAACTCAAAATGCTTATATCTCTCTTCTCGAATTGTAGATAATGTTCATGCTCACTAACTGGGTACCTCGTACCCTTATTCACCTTGCTTCTTGTACTTGTAGAAACTTGTACCTTTTGATTCTCTCGTTTCTTTTTACCACATGGGTGGATAGATATTCATGCCTTAGGGCTTCTTATAAAGAAGCTTACACCTTTTAGTACACACATAATCTGCTAAAGACCTCACATTTACTTATCATAAGCATTATACAGAATCGAGTTCCTCTAACTCAACTCTTCCATAACAACATGCAATCTTTTACCAACCGTCTTTTTGGATGTAGGCATCGTTGTATTATGAATAAGACTGAGTTTAGGAAATTAAGTTCTTACAGCTGAGCGCTACCACACGATCTAGAGTAAGAAGAAAGAGTGACAGTCCTAAATGCCCTATAGCCTCCTGCTTATAAGTGTGGTGCACGACACACCCATAAACAAGACTCTACTAGACATGGCTTGTAGACTCCCTAGGACAGAATGGCTCTGATACCACTTCTGTCACGACCCAAACCGATGGGCCACAACAAGCACCCAGTACCTTACTCAACCGAGTACCAACGTAATGTATCTTTTGTATCATACTATCATAGGTAAATGAATCAGAGAGGTTGTCATGAGATAGTACAATAAAACACGGGGAAATACTCAACATTGGACGACCCAACCTGTAATCCAAACTTCTACATATGATGTACGGGCCTATAAGGCCGACATGATTTTTTATATACTCAGAACATAGGCCGGAAAGGACATACAAGTATTTGTATACATTGCATCTGTCTACAAGCCTATAAGAATACATAATATCAGAAAGGTCGGGATAGGGACAGGGCCCTGTCATACCAATCAATATATGTACTAATCATACTGACCAAAGAAGCAACTCTGGAGCAAATGGAGCGCACCAACACCTTCAGCTGAGTTGATAACCTACTCGGATGACTCTCAACCTGTCTATCGGGACCTGCAGACATGAAATGCAGTGTCCCTAGGAAAAAGGGACGTCAATACAAATAATGTACCGAGTATGTAAGGAATGAAAATCCGTAAATAATAGACATAAGATAAACATGGAGTAAAAGACTCAACATATATATTTGAATAGCTCTGTGAATAATTTAATATTATAATGTTATGCATATGCATATAAATGTCATACCATGCAGGGGTATATGCATTCATAACATCATCAAGCCTCTGAGGGCATCCCATCATATCATCTCGGCCACTGTAGGGAAAATCATCAACGTATACCAGTTGATCAGGTGGTGGTGCATGTATATAAAGCCATCTGGTCATGGGTCAATGTAAATGAATGCAATACATGAGAAGTACGTCAATAAAATATTTCGGAGTGTCATAAAACCATAATGCCTCTGATTAATATCATGAAATATACTTTACCAACTTACTTATTTTCTGAAATCCATGAACAGACGATAGAATAATAAGACTTATGTGAAACAAGAACATAAGCATCTCTAGCATTTCTATGAATAAAGTCATTTATGGAAATTGTGCATTTGCTCGTTTCGTTTGTATCGTATGGATCATGCCAAAAAGAAAGAAGGGATATCCTTAACATACCTGAACCGATTCTCCTTTGTGAAAACACTTAACGGCGGATCAAATAGGAAAAAATCCGTATGATATTCTTGAGAAAGATTGTACCGGGCTTTCTTTGAATTAGCATTTCACGTTGGACCTTGTAGGTCTTCATAAGAATCCCTTCAGAGAATTCCATCATCCATTACTAAGTAAGCATTGTTATTTCTCTTTATTTTGATGTAGGAAGATGGATTTTTTTATCAAATACAGCGGGCCCCACTTGTGATGACTAAGCCACAAAAGAATCCTCCAAAATGTTCCACCTTACCATAAGTTTAAGAGTCACTAATTTGAGCTTTAATTTACACATAATTTGCTTCCAAGTTTGGGACAACTTAAGCTCATCCAAAGATCTTAGTTAATTATTCACAATTCCTTCATCAACTTGTTGATCTCTCATTAACCAATAATTAATCAATTACCCACATAATTAAGAATTATCTCAAATTACTTAAAATACTACTCACTTTTAACGCACTTTATACACCTCACTATCATGGTAATGTGGTACCTTGTATGACACTAGTCTATAAACACCGGGTATTATAGCTCGGATCGTATTTTATCCCATGTTGTCAAACTTCGACGAAACTTATTTTCTTCGATTCGCTTACCCTATCACCTTCACGAATTTACTTATCACTTATTTGCAATAGCATAATATTTATAATTTCCAAATAATCTTGTCCTTGAATTGATATCAATTATCTTATGACCATTTCACGTACAATACTATAGGGTGTAACATCGTCATAATATAATACGCCGGAGCGTAACATCGACATAATACTGCGGGGCGTAACACCGAGGTTATAAATAATTCATCTGGTATTCCATGTCTCCATGCTTTGGAAGTACCACGTCGATCTGTCCCACGGTTTACATTTCAGCTCTGTCCAGTTGGACAAGGATTTGAGTTACGAGGAGCAGCTGGTGGCTATTTTTCACGACCCAAAATCCATAAGGCCGTGATGGGCCCGGACATCAATGTCAGGCAAGCCAAAACATTAATTAATTGAAATAACTTTCCGGTTTTAAACATTTAAGAAAACATTTCCTTTCACTTTATTGCATATTAACCAAATAAAAATCTGTTAGTTAAAAACAATGGTTTGAATACTACACTTTAACAAATATAACCCAAAACTTCCCATAACCCGGTGTCACAAGTACATGAGCAATTTCTAAGAATTTATCCAAACATCACAAATCCTGTCCGGAATACAAATTGGACAAGGGAATATAAACTGAAAGTAAATACAGTATGAGGAGATTCCATCAGCTGCGGATCCCCTCCGGATGATGCAGCTTGCCTAAGTCTCTGAATCCTCCACATTGCTATGAAAGTACCTGTGCAATAAAAATGCACAGCAAGTGTAGCATGAGTAAAAAAACAACGTGTACTCAGTAAGTCGCTCGCCTAACCTTAGAGAGGTAGTGACGAGAGGTCGCATTCGACACTCACTAAGGGCCAGCAAATTAATTAACAGTGAAAGATGAACACGATAGGCATGTAAGGTAGTAAAACATCATATATATATATAAGGCACTGAAATCCAAGTAAATGCTGAAATAAACAACCAGTTACCACTTTCCCATTATTTTCCAAAATATCATAAATAAACAATTTCTTCTTTATTTTCCCCCAATTACTTTATCACTTCAAAATCATGAAGAAAAATATTTAACAATTTAGCATGCGCATACGGGATAAGGACAACCGGCCTGAGCCGTCATAATATTCACTCTGTGCACTACCGAGGATCGAACGGCCCGTACCAAAAGTGCACCTCTCAATAAACTACTCATGTCCATGCACTGCCGAGGATCGAACGGCCCGTACCAAAAGTGCATCTCTCAATATAATAATCCTCTCTATGCACTGCCGAGAATCGAACGTCCCGTACCAAAAGTGCACCTCTCAATATAATAATCATATATGCACTGCCGAGGATCGAACGGCCCGTACCAAAAGTGCATTCTAAATTCGTCGTGGCATACGACCCGCTCCCATGAGAGTAGGGGAAATAACACTCTGCTTGCGTAATGTAAATTGTGAAGCGGTCACATGCAGACATGCACAATCAACAATCCACCCCGAATATGTCGGGAACACAAATACTCAAGTAAATGACCGATTTCTCCTTTGAAAAACCAAAAATAGTATTCAAATCCTTTTTTCGAAATTCACTTGCCAAGTTTTTATAACGTTTAATAACACGACCTTATTCGGAAATAAAATTGCCCGCGAAGAAATAAATTCTCTTTTCTGATGATTTAGAAAATAGACTCTAGTCTCCCTTAGTCATTAATTAAAATTTTGATTATATTAGCAGTCCAATATCACAGACAAGATCATAGATGTAAAACATGCTAGGCTACCCGGACATGGCAAAATAGTAGCTACGCACGGACTCTCGTCACCTCGTGTGTACGTAGCCCCCGCAGATAGTAACACATACTTAATTAGTTCACCTAGGG
>MDKI01166927.1:0-17822 GCA_005239505.1 Nicotiana paniculata
GAATGGCCTAGGAGGATGACCTCTGCCAAAGGAATCTCTGCCTCCAGACGAGGCACCACTGAATTGACCGGAATGGCAAGGTCTCTTGTCAGACCCCTGAGCACTACCCTGTGATAAGACCATCTCAATACGCCTGGCCACATTGGCCACCTCTTGGAATGAAATATCAATACCTGTCTCTCTGGACATCTGGAGTCTAATAGGCTGAGCTAGACCCTCAATAAACCTCCTCACCCTCTCACGATTAGTGGGGAGTATCATGATAGCTGTCGAGCCAAAGTAATAAACCTGGTCTCATACTGTGTAACAGTCATAGATCCCTGCTGGAGGCGCTCAAACTGCCTCTGAAGACCCTCTCTCTGAGTAACTGGTAGAAACTTCTCCAAGAATAACTCGGAGAACTGAGCCCAAGTCAAAGGCGAAGATACAACTGTCCTGGTCAAGCAAAAATCCCTCCACCAAGTCTTGGCGGTACCAGAAAGACGGAATGTAGCAATATCAACTCCATTGGACTCCACGATGCCCATGTTCCGAAGAACCTCATAGCAACTGTCCAAGAAATCCTGGGGATCCTCTAATGGTGCACCAGTAAATGTAGTAGGAAATAGCTTGGTGAACCGATCCAATATCCACAGAGCGTCGGCAGACATAGCTACCCCCTCAACTGTCTGTGCCATAAAACCCGGCTGAGCTGCTCCAGCTGCCCGAGATGCTGGAGTCTGGAACTGAGGAGCTAGCTGCTCTGGTGTGCGGGTAGCAGGAGTCTGGATCCCTCCCCCATCTTGAGAGACGGCTGGTGCAGTAGGAAGAAGACCGGCCTGAGCCACGCTCTCCATAAGGCCCACTAAACGGACTAGAGCGTCCTGAAGAATCGGGGTGGCAATGAACCCCTCTGGGACCTGAGCTGGTCCGACTGGAACTGCCTGAGCATGAACCTCACCAGCAAAGTCTACCTGTGGGTCCTCTACTGGGACTACTGCTCTGGGCTGAGCCCTGGCTCTGCCTCGGCCTCTAGCACGACCTCATCCTCGGCCCCTCATAGGAGCTGCAATAGGAGGATCAGGCGGCTGATCGGTAGATGAGGAAGCACGCGTTCTCGCCATCTGCGAGAGAATATAATAGAAAATCAGTTAGCATTTAGAATTCAAACCGCACGACAGAGAAGAAGAAATGAGAAGTTATTCCTAGCTTTGCAGCCTCTGGGGGATAAGTACAGACGTCTCCGTACCGATCCCTCAGACTCTACCAAGTTTGTCCGTGAATTTGTGAGACCTAAGCAACCTAATTCTCTGATACCAACTTGTCATGACCCAAAATCGCACCTTCAGGCCGTGATGGAGTCTAACGTTGAGCCCGCTAGACAAGCCAACGTTACTGGTTATTCCGATTTATTTCTTTATTATTTAGCATTTAAAAAGTGATATACAAGAACAAGTAGAAATAAGAATGCGGAAGATAAGAAATTCAACAACTTAAATAATAAATGTTACGAAATTTCCTTAAACATACCCCCAAAGCTGGTGTCACAATTTCATGGACAGTCTAAGATTTACTAAAAATTTGAGTCTGAAATAAACAAGTGTAGCTGTCTAGAAATACAAGACAAGACAGAAGGAAAAAAAATAGATGGTGATGCCAAGGCCTCTGGACGCCAGCAGGACTACCTCAGTGTCGCCAAGGACTGAAGGATACTCCCTCGCTCAATGTCCACTGGATCCGCTCCGTAATTTGCAAAACATAAAGAACTGCAGGTGTAGCATCAGTACAACCGACCCCATGTATTGAGAAAGTGCCGAGCCTAACCTCGGCGAAGTAGTGACGAGGCTCGGACACGACAAATAATATCACCTGTGCAGTTTAAATAAAATATAACAGGAAATAACCACAAGAAATAAACAGTAAGTACAATAACGGGGAAACATGCTGGGGAAAAGGGATAGCAAATACTGAAATGACAGAACGAAGCAACAGTCCAAATATCCGAAAATAATAATGGGAATTGACAACACGAATTAAACAGTGAAGAGAAAAGTCACGGCATGTCCCCTCGTGCATATATTTAGCATAACACGGCACGACACGGCATCTCCCCCCGTGCATAACAATATAAAATATGGCACGGAATGTCCCCTCGTGCATATATTTAGCATAACACGGCACGACACGGCATCTCCCCCCGTGCATAACAATATAAAATATGGCACGGAATGTCCCCTCGTGCATAAACAACATAAACATGGCACAACATGTCCCCTCGTGCAATAAGCATCAGAATCACGGCACAGAATTTCCCCTCGTGCATATATATATAATCAACACGGCACAGAATGTCCCCTCATTCATAAACAACATAAACATGGCACAGAATGTCCCCTCATGCGTAAAACATCAAAATCACGGCACATAATGTCCCCCCTGCATAAACAACATAAACATGGCACGGAATGTCCCCTCGTGCATAACATCATACAACATGGCACGAAATACTCCCTCGTGCATAATAACATAAAACAATAGTTGGCATGAAAATCAACAAATAAGAAACCTTAAATGCACGGAATAATCAACAAGAATAATACTGTCCCGGCAAGGGATACAACTATAACCAATCCTACATGTGTATAATCCAACCTAATGTTCCTCAACCGATCAACTATTCAACAATACCCACATCTAAGAATTTCCACCAAATGAATAGCTATCAAATTGATATTAAACCCATAAACATAGTAAAAGCCAATGAATATCATATAATTGCAAATTTTCGACTCACGGTCATGCTTGACAACAACATATAGGTACTCGTCACCTCACCTATACATTGAACATGGAATAAACACGTAGCAATTAGGACTCAATACCCATTCCCTCAAGCTAAGGTTAGGCCAAACACTTACCTCGGCTCCAAGAACGCAAATCAAGCCTCTAGCACCATTTTTCATCTCGAATCTGACTCCGAACAATCGTATCTAGACATAATCGACTCAATAACATCAATAGTTACTCAACAATTCAATTTCAATGCCTAATTATAGATTTCCCAACTTTCTTCCAAAAATTCTAAAATTCGACCCCGGGACCGCTTGGTACAAACACGAGGTTCGGACCAAAACCCGATCACCCTTTCCCCCACGAGCCTGAATATACAATTTGTTTTGAAATCCGACCCCAAACGAGGTCAAATTCCAAAATATTCAAAAAGCCCTAACTCTACCCAAAACCCCAATTTCTACCCTTAAATTCCATGATTTTAGGCCTAGAATCTAATAAAGGTTGATGAAAATGGAAGAAAACGAAGTTAAGATCACTTACCTATGAAGCTATGGTGGAAATGGTGCTCCAAAATCACCTAAGAGGGTTGGGGAAGAAGAAGTTTGAGAAGGATGGGTTAAATCCGTATGGATTCTGTTTTTGGGTATTAAAAATAACTGCGCGTTTTATACCTGTGCGATCGCGAAAGGAGAAATGCGATCGCACAGTGGAAAGGTCCCCTAAGCTCCGCGATCGCAGAAGGACAAATGCGATCGCACAGTGACCCAGACCTACTCCCCCGCGATCGCGAACCAACTAATGCGGTCGCACAAGACAACTGACTAGCTCCCCCAGCTTCCTAACCTCCTATGCGATCACAACTATACTTATGCGATCGCATAGTGCAACAGTCTCACCCCCCACACATTGCTATGTGATCGCAACTACACCTATGCGATCGCATAGTGTAACACATCAGACACCAGAAAATATCCAAAACAACAGATTTTTCAACACTTTAGCACTCCGACACCTACCCGATCTCCCCCGAGCCCTCGGGGATCAAAACTAAACATACACACAAACTCAAAAACATCCTACGAACTTATTCGGGCAATCAAAACACCAAATTAACATCATAAACATCGAATTAAACCTCAAAATTTATAAAAATTCTCAAAACTTCATTAACTCCCATATTTTCCAATTTTAGTCCGAATAACGTCAAACTAAGTCCGTTTCTTACCAAATTTCACAGATAACTCATATAAATCATATTGAACCTGTTCCGGGGCTCGGAACCATAATACGGGCCCGGTTTCACATCAAATCTCATTTTCAAAAACCTTTATATTTTTCAGAAAAATAATTTTCTTTAAAAATTCATTTCTCGGACTTGAGACCTCGGAATTCGATTCCGGGCATACAAGTCCCATATTTTCCTACGGACCCTCCGTGACCGTCAAATCAAGGATCCGGGTCCGTTTACCAAAAATATTGATCAAAGTTAACTTTATACAAATTTCAACACAAAAATATCATTTTATCAATTTTTCACATAAAGGCTTCCCGGCTATACGCTCGGGCTGTGCACGCAAATTGAGGTGATATCTAAGAAGGTTTTCATGACCTTGGAACATAGATTTAGCTAAAATTACACGGGATTACCTTTTGGGTCATCACAATCTCCACCTCTAAAACAACTATTCGTCCTCGAACGGACATAGAAAGATACCTGAATCGGGGAAAAGTTGGGGATATCAGCTCCACATATCGGACTCGGACTCCCAGGTAGCTGCCTCAATGGGATGACCTCTCCACTGAACGTGAACCGAAGGATAACTCTTCGATCTCAACTGACGAACCTGCAGAGCTAATATGGCTAGCGGCTCCTCCTCATAAGTCAAATCCTTCTCCAACTAGACACCGTTGAAGTCAAGTACATAAGAGGTATCGACAATATACCTCCGAAGCATAGATACATGAAACACCGGATATACGGCTGATAGACTAGGTGGAAAAGCAAGTCTGTAGGCCACCTCTCCCACCTTGTCCAGAATCTCAAATGGACCAATGTACCTAGGTCTCAACTTGCCCTTCCTTCCGAACCTCATCACGCCCTTCATGGGCGACACTTGAAGAAATAGCCGGTCTCCAATCATAAATGCCAAATCACAAACTCTGCGATCCGCATAACTCTTCTGCCTGGATTGAGCTGTACGAAGTCTATCCTGAATAATCTTCACTTTATCCAAGGTATCCTGGACTAACTCTGAACCCAACAATCTAGCCTCTCCCGGCTCGAACCACCCAATTGGCGACCGACACCACCTACCATACAACGCCTCATACGGAGACATCTGAATGCTCGACTGATAGCTGTTGTTGTAGGAAAACTCAACTAAAGGCAAGAACTGGTACCATGAACCTCTAAAATCAATGACACATGCTCGCAATATATACTGTCCGTCCGTCTGAGGATGAAATGTTATGCTCATTTCAACCCGTGTGCCCAATTCACGCTGAAATACTCTCCAGAAATGGGAGGTAAACTGAGTACCTCGATCAGAAATAATGGACACAGGCACACCATGCAGGAGAAAAATCTCCTTGATGTAGATCTTTGCCAACTTCTCAGAAGAATACGAAACTGATACAGGAATGAAGTGTGCTGACTTGGTCAGCCTATCCACAATGACCCACACCGCATCAAACATCCTCTGAGTCCGTGGGAGTCCAAATACGAAATCCATGGTGATACGCTCCCACTTCCACTAGGGAAGATCAATCTGCTGCATCAAACCACCGGGTCTCTGGTGCTCGTACTTAACCTGCTTACAGTTCAAGCACCGAGATACATATGCTACAATATCTTTCTTCATCCTCCGCCACCAATAATGCTGCCGCAAGTCCTGGTACATATTTGCGGCGCCCCGATGAATGGAATACCGGAAACTATGGGCCTCCTGCAAGATAAACTCACGAATACCATCAACATCAGGCACAGAAATACAGCCCTGCATCCTCAAGACTCCATCATCACCCACTGTAACCTTCTTGGCACCTTCGTGCCGGACCGTATCTCTAAGAACACATAAATGACGATCATCATACTGCCGGTCTCGAATACGATCAAACAATGAAGAACGGGCCATCGTATAAGCCAAAACACTGCCAGTCTCTGTAACATCCAATCTCATGAATCAATTGGCCAAGGCCTGAACATCTAAAGCAAGCGGTCGCTCCCCGACCGGTATAAAAGCAAGACTACCCATGCTGACTGACTTCTGGCTCAAGGCATCGGCCACCACATTGGCCTTCCCCGGATGATATAAGATGGTAATGTCATAATCCTTCAACAGCTCTAACCATTTCCTCTTCCTCATATTAAACTCCTTCTGCTTGAACAGCTACTGCAAACTCTTATGATCTGTGAATACCTCACAGGACACACCATACAGATAATGCCTCCAGATCTTCAACGCATGAATAATAACTGCTAACTCCAAATCGTGAACTGGATAAATCTTCTCATGAACCTTCAATTGATGAGAAGCATAGGCTATAACCTTGCCATCCTTCATCAACACTGCACCAAGTCCCACCCGTGAAGCATCACAATACACGGTATATGGCCCTGAACCTGTGGGAAAAACTAACACCGGTGCCGTGGTCAAGGCTGTCTAGAGCTTCTGAAAGCTCGCCTCACACTCATCAGACCACCTGAACTGGGCATCCTTCTGAGTCAATCTGGTCATCGGGGCTGCAATAGATGAAAAGCCCTCCACAAATCGGCGATAATAGCCTGCTAAGCCCAAGAAACTCCAAATATCTGTAGCAGAAGTGGGCCTAGGCCAATCTCTGACTGCTAAAATCTTCTTGGAATCCACCTGAATACCCTATGATGATACCACATGGCCTAGAAATGCAACAGAACTCAACCAGAACTCACACTTGGAAAATTTGGCATACAACTGACTATCCTTCAGAGTCTGGAGGACGACTCGAAGGTGCTGCTCATGCTCCTCTCGGCTACGGGAGCAAATCAAAATATCATCAATGAAACAATCACGAATGAGTCCAAATAGGGCCTGAATACTCGGTTCATCAACTCCATAAAAGCAGCGGGGGCATTTGTCAACCCAAATGACATCACCAAGAACTCATAATGCCCATACCGAGTGTGAAAAACTGTCTTAGGGAAATCAAACGCCCTAATCCTCAACTGATGGTAACCAGATTTCAAGTCAATCTTGGAAAACATTGTAGCACCCTGAAGCTGTCAAATAAATCATCAATCCTCGGCAAAGGATACTTATTCTTAATAGTAACCTTGTTCAACTGCCGGTAGTCAATACATATCCTCATTGAGACATATTTCTTCTTAACGAACAACACCGGGGGACCCCATGGAGAAACACTAGGCCTAATAAATCCTTTATCCAACAAATCCTGCAACTGATCCTTCAACTCCTTTAAATCTGGCTGGGCCATACGATACGACAGAGTAGAAATGGGCTGAGTGCCCGGAGTCAACTCAATGCAAAAGTTAATATCCCTGTTGGGTGGCATACCCGGCAGGTCAGCAGGGAATACCTCTGGAAACTCACGAACCACGGGCACAGACTCCATAGAAGGAACCTCAGCACTAGAATCACGAACATAGGCCAAATAGGCCAAGAAACCCTTCTCGACCATACGCCGAGCCTTCATATATTAAATAACTCTACCGGAAGAATGACTAGGAGTCCTTCTCTACTCCAAATGAGGTACTCATGGCAAGGCCAAGGTCACTGTCTTGGCATGACAGTCCAGAATAGCATGGTAGGGAACCAATCCATCCCCAAAATAACATCGAAGTCAACCATATCAAGAAGCAAAAGATCTACATGAGTCTCCAGACCACCAATAACCACTAAGCATGAATCGTAGACTCGATCTACCACAATAGAATCATCCACCGAGGTAGACACATATACGGAAGTACTCAGGGAATCACGAGTCATGCTCAGATAAGGGGCAAAATATGAAGACACATAGGAGAATGTAGAACCCGGATCAAATAAAATCGAAGCATCTCTACTGAAAACTGAAACCATACATGTAATAACTGCATCAGAGGCCTCAACCTCAGGCCTGGCAGGAATAACATAGCATCGGGGCGGAGCCCCTCCAACCTGAACATCTCTGGGTCGACCTACTGCGGGCTGAACTCTACCTCTCGTGTCCTGTCCTCCACCTCTACCTCTGGCACCTCGACCTCCACCCCTAGCTGGCTAAGGGGGTGGGGTTTCACATGGTGCGGAAATCATAGCACGGGAACCTGGATGATGAGAACTACCAGAAGCTCAGGGGCAATACCTAGCAATGTGCCCTGGATCACCTCAAGAGTAACAAGCCCTCTGCTGCTGAGGCTGCTTGCCCTGAAACTGTCCATGTCGACCAGAATAACCACCCTGGAAGCTCTGAAGCAGCGGTGCACTGATAGGAGTTGATGGTGCACTGTGGGATACATGAAGCGTTGACTGGAATGACCTAGGAAGATGACCTCTGCCAAAGGAATCTCTGCCTCCAGATGAGGCACCAGTGAATCACTTAGAATGGTGAGGTTTCTTGTCAGACCCCTGACCACTGCCCTGCAATAAGACCATCTCAATACGCCTGGCCACATTGGTCGCCTCCTGGAATGAAATATCAGTACCTGTCTCTCTGGCCATCTGGAGTCTAATAGGCTGAGCTAGACCCCCAATAAACCTCCTCACCCTCTCATGATCAGTGGGGAGTATCATGATAGCATGTCGGGCCGAAGTAATGAACCTGGTCTCATGGTAACAGTCATAGATCCCTACTAAAGGCACTCAAACTGCCTCCGAAGACCCTCTCTCTGAGTAACTGGTAGAAACTTCTCCAAGAATAACTTGGAGAACTGAGCCCAAGTCAAGGGCGAAGACCCAACTGGTCTGGTCAAACAGAAATCCCTCCACCAAGTCTTGGCGGTACCAGAAAGACGGAATGTAGCAAAATCAACTCCATTGGACTCCACAATGCCCATGCTCCGAAGAACCTCATAGCAACTGTCCAAGAAATCCTGGGGATCCTCTGATGGTGCACCAGTAAATGTAGTAGAAAATAGCTTGGTGAACCGGTCCAACCTCCACAAAGCATCGGCAGACATGGCTGCCCCCTCAACTGTCTGTGCCACAAAACCCGGCTGAGCTGCTCCAGCTATCTGAGGTGCTGAAGTCTGGAACTGAAGAGTTAGTTGCTCTGGTGTGTGGGTAGAAAGAGTCTGGGTCCCTCCCCCAGCCTAAGAGACGACTGGTGCAGTAGGAAGAAGACCGACCTAAGCCACTCTCTCCATAAGGCCCACCAAACTGACCAGAGCGTCCTGAAGAACCGGGGTGGCAATGAACCCCTCTGGGACCTGAGCTGGTCCAACTGGAACTGCCTGAGCATGAATCTCACTGGCAAAGTCTACCTGAGGGTCCTTTACTGGTGCTGCTGCTCTGGGCTGAGCCCTGGCTCTACCTCGGCCTCTAGAACGGCCTTAGCCTCATCCTCGACCCCTTGTAGGAGCTGCAACAGGAGGATCGGGCTGCTGATTGGTAGATGAGGAAGCACGTGTTCTCTCCATCTGCGAGAGAATAGAATAGAAAATAAGTTAACATTTAGAATTCAAACCGCACGACAGAGAAGAAGAAATGTGAAGTTATTCCTAACCTTGCAGACTCTGGGGGATAAGTACAGACGTCTCCGTACCGATCCCTAGACTCTACAAGTTTGTCCGTGAATTGTGAGAGCTAAGCAACCTAGTGCTCTGATACCAGCTGTCACGACCCAAAATCCCACCTTCAAGCCGTGATGGCGTCTAACATTGAACCCGCCAGACAAGCCAACGTTACTGGATATTCTGATTTATTCCCTTGTTATTTAGCATTTGAAAAGTGAAATACAAGAACAATAGAAATAAGAAAGCGGAAGATAAGAAATTCAACAACTTAAATAATACATCTCACGAAACTTCCTTAAACATACCCCCAGAACTGGTGTCACAATTTCACGGACAATCTAGGATTTACAAAACACATATGTCTGAAATAAACAAGTGTAGCTGTCTATAAATACAAGATAAGACAGAAGGAAGGAAATAGATGGTGACGCCAAGGCCTGCAGACGCCTGCAGGACTACCTCAGTGTCGCCTGTGAACTGAAGGATACTCCCTCGATCACTGTCCACCGGGTCCGGTACCGTAATCTGCACAACATAAAGAAGTGCAGGTGTAGCATCGGTACAAATGACACCATGTACTGAGTAAGTGCCGAGCCTAACCTCGGCGAAGTAGTGACGAGGCTAGGACACGACAAATAATAAACACCTGTGCAATTCAATAATATATAATAGAAATAACGGCAGGAAGTAAATACTTAAGTACAAATACGGGGAAAACATGCTAGGGTACAAAAGGGGAAAACACTTATTGAGTAACAGAACATGACAACCGTCTAGTATCAAAATAACGATAGAGAACAAACAAGTGCACGACATTACCCTTCGTGCTTTACTTTTGTCCTCACCAAAACAATTGCACGACACCCTGCGTGCTTTACTGTGATTCTCACCAAAACAAGTGCACGGCATCACCCTTCGTGCTTTTACCTCACAATATCATGGCATGACATTATCCTTCGTGCATTATCTCTCATATCATGGCACGACATCACCCTTCGTGCTTTTAAAGTATAAATCATGGCACGGCATCACCCTTCGTGCTTTACACTCTTCCTCACTCAAACAATAACCAGAACACAATTTGGCAAGGAAGAACCACAATACAGACCATAATTTTACAACATCCTGGCAAGGGAATAATAACGGAAATATCACCGTCCCGGCAAGGGACACAACTATAACCAATCTCACTGAGCATACAACATAAACAAATAATCCTCAACCGAACAATTAATCAACAGTGTTCACAACCACGTATTTCCAACAATTGAATAATCTCCAAAATGAAATCTACTTCATAACACAGTGGATATCGAAGAAAAACACATATATTATAAGTTATGACTCACGGGCATGCTTGACAACAAGGTATAGGTACTTGTTATCTCATATATACATTGAACATGATAATAACAAGTAGCACATATGACTCAACACCTATTCCCTCGAGCTAAAATTAGGCCAAACACTTACCTTGGCTCCAAGAATGCAAATCAAGCCTCTACCACCGCCTTTCCTTTTGAAACCGACTCCGAAACAATCATACTATAAATAATCGACTCAATAATATCAATAAATGCTAAACAATTCAATTCCAATGCTTAAATATAGATTTCCCAACATTCTTCCAAAAATTTCAAAATTCGACCCCGGGCCTGCTTAGTCCAAACACGAGGTTTGGACCAAAACCTGATCACGCATTCCCCCACGAGCCTGAATATACAATTTGTTTTGAAATCCGACCCCAAAATGAGGTCAAATTCCCAAAAATCCAAAAAGCCCTAACTCTACCCAAAAATCCAATTTTCTACCTTTAATTCCATGATTTTAGGCCTAGAATCTAATAAATGTTGATGAAAATGGAAGAAAATGAAGTTAAGATCACTTACCTATGAAGTTATGGTGAAGTTTCCCTTCAAAGATCGCCCAAGGAGGTGTGGAGAAGAAATAAATGTGAAAAAATGGGTTTATCCCGTAATGGGTTCTGTTTTTAGACTTTAAAAATGAGTGGGCGATTTAGACCCATGCGATCGCAGAAGGAGAATTGCGATCGCATAGTGGAAGGTCCCTAGGCATTGTGATCGCAAAAGGTCAAACGAGATCACACAAGGCAACTGACCACCCCCCTCCCCCAGCTCACCTACACCCTTGTGCGGTTGCAAGCCCACCTATGCGATCGCACAGTGAAACAATCTCACCCCCCACACATTAGACACCAGACACCAGAAAAATACACTCACACCAGGTTTTTCCTAGTTTTAGCACTTCGACACCTACCCGAAACTCACCCGAGCCCTCGGGGCTCAAAACCAAATACACACACGACCTCATAAACATCCTACATAATTATTCAAGTAATCTAAACACCAATAACATCATAAACATCGAATTAAGCCTCAAAATCAATGAAATTCCTTTAAACTTCAAAAACATCTATTTTTTTTCTATTTTTAGTCCGAATTACCTCAAACTGAGTCCCTTTCTTACAAAATTTCACTGATAACACATAATAATCATATTGAACCTGTTCCGGGCTCCGAAACCATAATACGGGCCCGATAACACAGGTTTCACATCAAATCTCATTTCCAAAAACCTTTATATTTTTTAGAAAACAATTTTCTTCAAAAACTCATTTCTCGGACTTGGCACCTCGGAATTCGATTTCGGGCATATGCCCAAGTCCCATATTTTCCTATGGATCCTCGGGGATCGTCAAATCATGGGTTCGGGTCCGTTTACCAAAAATTTTGACTAAAGTCAACTTTATTCAAATTTCTACACAAAATGTCATTTTTATCAATTTTTCACATAACGGCTTCCCGGCTACACGCCGAGATGCACACGCAAATCGAGGTGAGATATAAGGAGGTTTTCACGGCCTCGAAATATAGATTTAGCTAAAATTACTCGGGATGAGCTTTTGAGTCGTCACACATGCATGGGTATCCTTGGTAGTTAAAACAAAAGATAAAACAACATAAAGGGTTTTTTTAGGTGTTCCAGGGGCATCTCCAAACCTTGCACCATTTTTTTATACCAAAATGGTGTAAACACTAAAATTAGTGCAAAGTAATTCTAACCCATTACATTGGTTTTTACACCAAATAAGAATATTCTCTTTATATTCTTCTTTCTCTTCTATATTATACTAGTAGTCATACTCGCGCGATGCGCAGTCAATATTTAAAAATATTAATTAAATTTAATTGTGATCGGACTTGTGTTAACAAATTAGATCGTATTAGTTTAATAAATTTCAATTCTCAACTTTTTAGGCATATTAATTTTATCAAAATTAAATTCATAAAATAATTTTGATTTTATTGGTCCGAATAAATATTATGGGCTGATATAATTGAATTAATTATATAAGTCTAATATATATAGATTAAGTAAATAAGTCTTGATCCATTGGGCTAAAGTGATGAGTCCACTTCATTAAGCCCAAGATGTCATCTTCCTAGAGGCCCAGTTTGGTGCCACGTATCAAATGACGTGACACGCCAAGTCAAACAGAAGAGCCAATAGGATCGTGCCACGTGTCAAAATGACACAGCATGACAAGTCACATTAAAAGGCCAATGAAATCGCTCCACGTGTGCAAGTGGCATGTTCTGGTCAATCAAATACGGCCATGTCACACTTCAATTTGGTTGGTCGAAAAGAGTTTGTTACACAACTATAAATAAGGGTCTTCATAACTCAGAAAAGACACCAGAAGTTATAACAAGAAGCAAGAGGGAACTCGTGAATCAAACGCTGCGGATTTCTCTAAAAGCTACAAGCATTCAAGTGTTCTAAGGATTAAAAGATCAAGACGAAGATTCAAGACCAAGCTGCAAGCCCTTGGATTAAAAATACGTCAAGATAAAGATCAAGATCAAGCTTCAAGCACTTGGATTAAAATAAAAATAAAATTCAAGATCAGGCTCGGAGGCTCTTTTATGTACTGTTGAAAAGAAGAATCAGAGGATTCATAGAGATTGTATACTCATATTGTTCGAAATAAAATACTACAAATGTTGCGATATTTTACGATTTTGAATTTATTTTCTCGACGCAATTTATTGTCTACAATCTTATTTGTCAATATATTATACCCAATTATTAAATTAAAAGGTCTTATATAGCAATTGAATAACTTTTTTGTTCTTTCTTTATTCCATTATCCAATATTTTGTATTTTTATATTGTTAATAGAAATTTTTATTAGCATATTACTTTGTTTAATATTTTTGTCTGCTCGCTTTCTTATTATAATATAAGAGAAGATAAATATATTTTGTTACTCTTGCAATATTTTTAATTTTTAATTTTATTCTATTGTTATCACTAATATTTTTTGAATTTTAATGAATAAAATATCTATTAAATTAAAGGGACTTATATAGTCATCAAATAACTTTTTTATTTTGTATTTTTTATTATATTATCCAATAATTAATATATTTACACTGATAATAGAAATTTTATAGCATATTACTTGTAGCAACCCCTCTGGGAGGGTGCTAAAAGTTTTGGTATCAGAGCTATGTACAAAAAGATATGCAGAAGACACTAATAACTGTCTAGTGTAAAAACGTGTTTAGAAACTGTCACGACCAGATTTTGGAGTCGTGATGGCGCCTGTCGTGGAACCAGGCAAGCCGCCCCTTTCATCTAAGTTAAATTCAGTTTCCAGTAAAAATACAATTTTAAACGAAATTATTGATAATACTAAGAGTCTGAAGTTTAAAAACAATATTTGAAACAAAAATTTAAAATTTTCAACCCTGGATCCGGTGTCACTCAATCATGAGCTGTTATATCATAAAATAGAGAAATGAAGAAATAGATAAAATAGTCTCAAAATAAGTGCAACAGGTGGAATAAGGAAGAGAAGACGAGGTCGCGATCGCCGGCTGCTACCTCGTCAACTCCAATGAAAACTCTGACAGCTGCTCAATATCTACTATCGGGTCCCGGTTTACCTGGATCTGCACACAAGGTGCAGGGGGTAACGTGAATACACCAACTCAGAAGTAACGAACCCAAACTATGGACTGAGAGGTAGTGACGGGCAAAACCTCATAATTTACAATAAACAGTATACAGAAATTAGACATGCTAACAGTTTATCAGAATGAGTAAATATGCCAAGTATGCCAGTATACTCTACATGCCATCATAAAAATATATGTATGAAACCAGTGTGGATATGCACATAGTGCTCACAACCCTCACACAGCAGTCCACTCAGTACCGTATATGGCTCTCAGGCCCAGGGAAAAGTCCATCCCGGAATGTACATAATCATTGGTGACCGTAGTCACTCCGTACTGAGGAAAAAGGCCAATCCAGCCCCACGAAGAAAGTCCATCTCCGGACTACAACACTCGGACAAGATCCATGTCCAGGGACGATCCATTCCTCACATAACATCAGCTTCGGACATGATCCATGCCCAGGGAAAATCCATCCCTCAACATCAATGCGCTCACTGGGGGTGTAAAGACTCCGGAGGGCCCCTAGTGGCCCAAGCGCTATATCAAGCCAACGAAGGCATGATTTAAGTATCGTTGCGGTGTGCAGTCCGACCTCATAGCTGTCTCAATAACAGGCTCTCGGCCTCACTCAGTCATTACTCTTCAGTCTCACTCACATGGATCACAGATGCATCCATCAGCCCGAAACAATGATAAGTATGCATATAATTAACAATAGTGAGGTTGAGATATGAAGTGATATGTTATAACAGGACTGAGTATATGAAATTAAATAATCACAAAATGAGACATTAATATACGACTAGTCGTGTCTCAGCATTTTCGGCGTGAAGCCTAGCATTTATACTTAACATGGTTTCTAACAAGTTCACAATTACCATATTAACAGAAGCACAAATATCATCAGGGAATAATCACTAAGAGGTGCCATGGGGTAAGACTGACCACAAATACTCGGTGCACGCCTGCACGCCCATCACTTGGCATGCGTGTCACCTCGATTATAGTCATAAATCATTTAGCTCGAGGTTTCGAACACTCAGAACCAAATTTGGAAACGTTACTTACCTCAAAACCGGCTAAAATACTATTTCACAGTGCCTTTGCCTCTAAATTCGACCTCCGAGTGCTCCAAATCTACCAAAAATCAGATGTATATCATTATAATATGCCAAGGAACGAACCCTAATCGAAATTTATCAAAAATACTCAAAAATCCTGAAATTGGTCAAACCCGACTCCCGGGCCCACGTATCGGAACTCGGTGAAATTTACACCATAAAAATTCTCATCCTCCCACGAGTCTATACATACCAAGAACACTGAAATCGGAGTCCAAATGACCCCTCAAATTCCCATTTTAAGGTCTCTAAACCACAAGCCCTAATTACCTATTTTAGCACTGTTCCCCCCCAAATTTTCATTACTAATCCGACCTTTAATCATATATAAATGAGTTTTAAGTCCAAAATCCTTACCTCAATGAAGAACTATCGATTTCCCTTTTCAAAACCCTTCAAAAGCTTCAAACCCGAATAAGAATGGTGAAAGAATGACCAAAATTCGCTAAGGGTTCTTTTTTTAGGTTCTGCCCAGCGATGACCACACCTGCGGTCCTTTTCTCGCACCTGCGGTCCCAGGTGCGCACCTGCGAGAATTCACTTAAGGGACCTTTTCCGCACCTGCGACAGATCCTCCGCACCTGCGACTCTGCAGGTGCGGTCCAAGTCTCGCACCTGCGACCTTTGCTAACCCAGCCAACTTCCGCATCTGCGGAGCCTTGTCCGCTTCTGCGGGCTCGCATCTACGGTTCCCTATCCGCAGGTGCGGAAACACCAGAAAGTTTCACACCAGCAACTCCAAAATGCCAAAAATCATGTCGTTACCCATCCAAACTCAACCCGAGGCCCTCGAAACCCCAACCAAAAATACAAACAAGTCATAAATGATCACCCGGACTTAGTCAAACCCTCGTAACACCCAAAATAACATCGAAACACCAATTCAACCCATGATTCAAGCCTAAAGATATTCAAACTTTCGAAATTCGCCAACAATGCCGAAACTAACCAAACCTCATCCGAATGATATGAAAATTTGCACACACATCCAGAATGACGCTACGAACCTGATCCAACTTTCGGAATTCCATTCCGACCCCGATAGCCTATTTTCCACTGCCGACCAAAAATCGCCAAAAACTAACTTTCGCTAATTCAAGCCTAATTCTACACTGGACCTCAAACTTACATTCCGAACACACTCCTAAGTCCCAAAACACCTAACGAAGCTATCCGAGCTATAAAATCCGCATTCCGAGGTTGTTTACCTATAAGTCAACTCCCGGTTGACTTTTCCAACTATTGAGCTCATTTAAGAGACTAAGTGCCTTAATTCTTACCACGACCACTCTGAACCCGAGTCAATCAACCTAACACCACACAAAAGAGATGAACCACACAAGCAATAAAGTAGAAATGGGGGAAATGGGCTAAAATCTCGGAACGACCGGCCGGATCGTTACAGAAACTTACCACAAAAGAGAGGAGCAACTTGATCTTTACCAAAACTGAATTTTGTTTGTTGATTTAGTTGAATTTTATTTTCATGAAGTTTTCCGAGGCTAAGAAGGAGAGAAGCTAGGTGATTTTGTTTCTTTGTCTTGCAAGAATGAAACAAGAGAGAAGAATATGAAAAAGCAAGTCTTCCAAAGTAATATCCAAACTTTGGATAACTATAAAAAATGTGGCTGCCCAACTACTAATATCTTTAGATAAATACAAAAGGTTGGCAACCCAAAAACTTAATTATATAATATATTTAATAACAATTCATCAAAATAATATTAAGTGTTACACATAGAAATACCATGGAGCTTATTTGTCAATATTAACACAATCTACAGTATGAAATTTTCATATATTATCAATTTCACGTTTAGGAAGTGCAAAGTAAAATATCTCCTCGTTATAAAACTGCTCAATCAAGAATGCAAATATTATTAAAATTTTGAGGTTTTACATTACTTTGTTTAATATTTTTGTTTACCACTTTCTTTTTATGATATAATAGAAGATATATATTTTACTACTCTTGAAATATTTTTTATTTTAAATTTTATCCTATTGTTATCAATTATCTGAATTTTAATGAATAAAATATCTATTAAATTAAAGAGAGTTCATGGAATAAATTTTTTGTTATGTATTTCTTTATTATATTATCAAATATTTAGTATTATTGCATCCTTAATAGAAACTTTTATTAGCATATTGCTTTGTTTAATATTTTTATCTACTATTTGTTCTTAATATATATATATATATATATATATATATATATATATATATATA
>ML346199.1:0-23361 GCA_005239505.1 Nicotiana paniculata
TTGGCTTTAGGGGGAAAACGCTCGGCTATCGCCCGGGCGCCTCCTTTTGCGTATTTTCGACGTATTTGCATCCCTTTAGCTCCGTTTCCATCTCCAATTCACCTACACATAAAATAAACTCCATTAAGCACATAACAAGTGTATTTTTATCATTAATGCGCATAAAATGTAAGGTATATCACATGTTAAACTATGCAATTTAGTCTCGCATCAGGAATATAGTTCGAGTTTTCGCAATCAGGCGCCCACTTGAAAAACAAGGGAATAGAGTTCAAGTTTTGGCAATCAGGTGCCCACCTGGAGAACAAGGGAATACAATTCAAGTTTTGGCAATCAGACGCCCACCTGGAGAACAAAGGGAATATAGTTCGAGTTATGGCAATCATGCACCCACCCAGAAAACAAGGGAATACAATTCAAGTTTTGTTAGTGAGGCGCCCACCGGAAGAACAGGGGAACACAGTTCAAGTTTTGGTAATCAGGCGCCCACCTGGAGAACAAAGGGAACACAGTCAAAGTTTTGGCAATCAGGCGCCCACCTGGAGAACAACGGAATACATGTTCAAGTTTTGGTAATCAGGTGCCCACCTGGAGAACAAGGGAACACAATTAAAGTTTTGGCAATCAGGCGCCCACCTGGAGAACAAGGGAATATGGTTCAAGTTTTGGCAATCAGGCCCCCACCTGGAGAACAAGGGAATGCAGTTCAAGTTTTGGAAATCAGGCGCCCACCTGGAGAACAAGGAAATATAGTTTCAAGTTTTGGAAATCAAGCGCCCACCTGGAGAACAAGGGAATACAGTTCAAATTCCGGCAATCAGGCGCCCACCTGGAGAACAAGGAAATGCAGTTCAAGTTTCGGCAATCAGGCGCCCACCTGGAGAACAAGGGAATACGGTTTCAAGTTTTGGCAATCAGGTGCCCACCTGGAGAACAAAGGGAATACGGTTTCAAGTTTTTGGCAATCAGGTGCCCACCTGGAGAACAAGGGAATACAGTTCGAGTTTTGGCAATCAGGTGCCCACCTGGAGAACAAGGGAATACAGTTTCAAGTTTTGGCAATCAGGCGTCCACCTGGAGAACAAGGGAATACAGTTCGAGTTTTGGCAATCAGGCGCCCACCTGGAGAACAAGGGAATACAGTTCAAGTTTTGGCAATCAGGCGCCCACCTGGAGAACAAAGGGAATACAATTTCGAGTTTTTGGCAATCAGGCGCCTACCTGGAGAACAAGGTAATACCGTTCAAGTTTTGGCAATCAGGCGCCCACCTGGAGAACAAGGGAATGCAGTCCAAGTCTCGACAATCTGGCACTCACCTGGAAAACAAGGGAAGTCATTTCAAAATTCAATTCAGGTTAGAAGTAGCAGAAGCTCGCGGCAAGGATGCGAGTCGACAATAGATGACCAACAGAAGTAGTCTTAATCCAGAATAAAAAAAACAAAAAAAGGAAGAAGTATCCAAAATGCATAAGCTGAGGCAGTATGTGGATTGCTCAAGACATGGCTGAGTCACGAGTTTTGCATGTCTCGTCATGATCCGAAGAGATGAAGAAGAATGAACTAGCACCTGCAGCTAGCAAGCATCAAGGTTCAAATCTAAAGTTTGCATGAAGACCATTCAAGACTCAAGATCAAGTTTCAGAAGACTTATAGATAGGAATCTTGTAACTCATAGCTGACAGGCTTAGTTAGTCTTTTTTATTTTTGATTTTGATGTAATAACAGGGCCGCGGATCGGAACCTCGACGGAATGGCACCTCAATCGGCTCTCCACCCCGGTATACTCCGCCACTATTACTACTTCTGAACTACACGTGACTTGATTCCTTTATAGCCAAGGATACGTAGGCAGCTCAGATACCAGGGCTCGGTCACATTCTCCTTTATTTTAGTTTTTGGGCTCTCTAAATAAGGGTCGAGTCAAAAAACCTGTCTCATCGTTCTTTGTCTGAAAACTCTTCGTGTTTCCAATCAAAGAGGGCAGTTGTAGACATGTAATTTTTGGCCCTCCCCAAGATTTTATACATTTTAGCATTTTAATATATAGTTTAGGTCTAATATCACTATTTTAACTTGTTTGGACTCTTTTACTTTATTTTAGTACAAAAATTGAAAAATACAAAATAAGTTTCATTTTTTTCTATTTAATTAAGGTATTAGGTATTTTTAGAAAAATATTATTTTTAACCCATTTTTATTTTTAGTATAATCTTTGAAAATATCAATATATAAACTTCATGTCATAAGTTAGTTTGTTTTAATTAATTAGGAATGATTTCACAATTTTATAGTCATTATTTTAGGAATTAATATTTTTAGTCTGGTAGAGTTAAATGGCCACTTTTAAAGGTAGATTTAGCCAAAATTTGGCCCAATTCAGACCAAGTCCATGATTCCTAAGCCCACACTCTCTTAACCTAGAAGACCCCCTAATATATAAAAATTCTAAGACTCTTTTTCTTCCTCACCTCTTGAACTCTACCAACGCCCACACACCCTAAGAACATACCCTAAACCTAAAAAAACTCCTCACAGTCGTCATCCTAACACACCAGTCACGCCCTATCGCCAAATCCTCCAAGAAATACCACCAGCCTGCCGCCGCTGACCTCTTCTTCTCTAAAAAACTCAGCAGCCACCCACTCCCCTTCCTCACAAAAACCAACTACCGTCGCCGCTTTCTTTTTCAATCTTTCCAGCCGCCAGCCAGCCGACCGCCAGATTTCGTCACTGGTGAAGGCCGGACGTCACTCACCTTCAACCTACACCACCAAATCGCCGACCAAACCAGCAGTAGCCAACACCCTCACCACCAAAACTCTCCGAAAATCTGGCAACAACCTTCGAACCGCACCATCACCCAGTGTAACCAGACCCCTCTTTTCTCTCCTATCACTGACTTCACCTGCAGATTACAAAGAAGCAAAAAAAAAAACATCAGAGAGAATGAATGAGCATAAGGTATTGGCTACTTAGATTTGGTAGCGACGTTGTCCGCCTCGAGGTTCAGAGTCTCGCTAGTTTTGTCACTATGTTTCGCGTTTGTTTTTTGAGCTTTGATTGTTGTTTGTTTTTGGACATCAAATTGATTAAAACTTCATATTCAGATCTGATTATTTAGCTTTCTATTTAAGTTTTTTACCAAATTAAGTTTGTTGGTTCCAGGTCGGCCATTAAGTTCGTGTTAGAATTTTAAATCGGGGTATGTTTGAGTTTGTATGTTCGCGACAGTTCCGGCCACGTGCAGATCTCATACCATGTTCAGATCTCTAGATGAGATCTAATTAACATCAGAAGTTTCTCTTGCTCTAACTGAGTAGATCTCGAGATTGTTTCGATTTCAAGATTTCCCACGTCCCGCTGTATTGGAACGGTTTAGCTGAGGTTCCGTTCGTGGATTCGATCCGGTCAAGGTCTTGTTCATTCGATAAGTTTCGTCGATTCAAAGTTTTAAGGTCCATTTCTTATCTCATTCCTAATTAATTTTGATGTTAGTGCGTATTGGAAGTTTGGGTTAGAATGAGGTTCTATTTCAAGCATGCTATTGTCTCTAGCTTAATCTTTATGTTTGTGTGTTATATGTTGAAATTGTTTAAAGTGGGCCGTGGGATTTTGGACCAAAACAAAGAAAAATTGGAATTGTAATATTTATCGCTCTTATCACTTGTCTATCGCTAGGAGCATGCTAAGCCGACCACACTCATGTAGGCAAATTTTAGGATTTTCGACGTACACGTTACATAATTATGAGTTCAGCAATTAAGATCTAAGTATGTGTTCGCCCAGCTTTAACCGAACAATCTAAATAATGATAAAATATTTTTAATTGTGTACACGTACGCGTGATATGATTTGAGCGTCGATTTTCAAAATTAAACCAAGGTACATGTTTGGGTGACTTTGGCCAAATAATTTTTTCTTATTAATTAAATGCTATTAATTATGTACACGTACGCGTGACATGATTTTTAGGGTGCTAAATTAGATGAGTACACGTACGCGTGACTCGACTTAGGATATTTAATAAAAGCGGTAAAGAATATATAAATGCACATATGTATAAAAGCAATAGTGAAACAATTTAGGTCACCATGCTAGAACCACGGAACTCGGGAATGCCTAACACCTTCTCCCCGGTTAACAGAATTCCTTACCTGGATTTATGGTTCGCAGACAATTTAAATAGACTCAAAAAGTTTCCTCGGTTTGAGATTTTTAATAAATAAATGGTGTCCCGGAACACCGTAAAAAATCCGGGTGGTGACTCTGAACAAATAAAAAAATCCCAAAAATCGAATAATGTTACTTAAATTGAAAAAACTCCCTATACCCTTGGCGGAAAAAAGGAGGTGTGACACTTAACTACTAATTTTGATACCAAATTAGTCAAAATCAACTCCAATCTTCCTCAAATTTTGTATATTGACTCATCTATATGTTTTCAATGAATTCGACCATATCCGTTGAAAAATATCCTTTTTTGCTTCGATTTTTGGAATCTTGTATGTATATATATATCTTATTTTTAATCACTTTATTTGCTACCTCATCCATAAAATTTCCTTTCCGTCTTGCATCTAATGTTGCTGATCATGCTTAAAAATATGGAAGTAGATGTGATTCTTGGAGAGGAAAAACCTTATTTATTTGAATTTTTAATTTTTTATATGCGATTGACTAATTTTTGTAAATTTATGATTAATGACTGAAAGTTGATAAGTTAAGACTTATTTGAAATATTTACATAAGATTCCCGCTATTTGGGAAATTTCATAACTAGCTAAGCTCTAAAATTTTATTACAATTAGTTAATTTACCCTCAGCAACAACAAAAAAAGATATTACTCCAATAGTCAAATTTCATTTAAAACTCCCCAACCCATTAAATGGAGATGTCTAATTTATATCCATCTCCCATGAAAAAAAAAAAAACAGAAAAGAAAGGCAAAAGAACAAGAAAAAAATTGGAGGTCGCAAAGGTGGCCAGAGAAGAAGAAAACAGCTTCAGAAAAATAGTCGCCGTATATTATTTTTCTCGAGGGCGGATATTTGTATAATTGAGGCTTTTCACCCACTTGTAAGTTTTGACAAAACACATACTTATACATCTCCACAAAATGTTTTTAATAAGCACTTTTTCTATAACATGAAGTTATCAATTAGCTCCCGCAACAATGGTATGCCAAAACGAAAAATTGTAGCAATTTTAAATTTGGTACATTCAATGTCTTCACTTTTATATACACCACAATTTTGACAAGGTACAATGTCTAAATTTTTCTTTTTATAATATAAAACGATTTAAAGAGATAATTCTATATAAAATCTAAGAACTTTCAAATTGTTAATAAACTTAATCTCTAGAAAGTTATAACAACAACAATAACCCAATAAAATCACACACGTAATGTAAACAGATGAAGTAGAGATATTGCTTCCGATTGACACTCGACTCAAGAAAACGAAAGAAATGAAAAAGACAGTACATCAGTATCATCAACATAAATCATAAAATTAATAACAACATTATAAGAACCAGAAAATAGTTGAAACGTAATAACAATAACCAATAAAGAGAAACAGTAGAATAGTGTGAACACAACATTAACCACTAGCAATCTAAGAGAAACCCTATCGGTCTATCCTCACATTCGGAACGAATTAAAAAAATGTTCAACTATCTCCCAACCTACAACCCTAACACTTGATCTCTACCCTTCCTATAAAGGGCCATGTCCTCGAAAATCTGAAGTCACGCTACATCCTGCTTGATCACCTTTCCTCAATATTTCTTAGGCAACCCTTCACCTCTACAATTATACAAGTAATATCAATAAGAACAAATTTTTTTTTTTTCAATTGTATGTAGTGCTTATTAAATATAACAATTGACTTAACTGGGAAAAAGTTTAAAAGTAGAGTTCATAAAATCTTTCTATATCAATAATTAATAATATCTCAAAAAAAATGAAATAAAAAAAATTGAATGTCTAATGGGCATGGAAGATAAGAAGGGAGACTTGTCTAATTTGCTTGGGAAAGGCCAATAACTTTGGCATAGAAGGCCACGTTCCTAGTAGTGTCCCCTAAAGTCATAACGTGTTTCGCTCACAGAGCGCCACCCCCCATGCAATCAAAAAAGTCCAATAGCTCCGTTTCCCCAGTGTATAAGAACTGCGACTTGTTCTTCTCCCAACTACGCAACCAAACAGTCACTAATATAATTCTGCAGAACACGTTTAACTATGGAGGCACAACAACGCGGTGGCCATGCTTACGAAGATGTTACTCACTCAACAGAGTTGCACTCAGGTGATGCATTTGCAAATTTCTTAAAATAGAATTTACATATTTTAAACTATATAAAAAAGTATTAAAAGTTATACATAATTAAGGATTCAAAATATTTAAGGCGTATGTAAAAATTGTAATAAAGAAAAATTTCTTTTATGGGACAGAGGGAATAAGAATACTCTAAAATCTGTAATAACTTGTCCCCAGTTCATTTCTTTTTATTTGTCTCGTGACTTGTGATTAGGGGTGCCAAACGGGCCGTTCGGATATGAACGGGTCAAAACGTATAATTTTAAAAACGGATAAGTTATCCAATCAGACTCGTATTTGAGACAAATAAAAAAGATTTATCCGGCGGATAATATGAACATTCATATTATCTTATCGCTTCTTAAATATGATCACTCATGAGAGAATTCCTTGTCTTCCAAACGCGAGTAACTCCAATTTCAGGCTTTACAAATTTAAAAATTAAACACATTAGTTATCTATTGGTTATCCATTTGGTTAATCATTTTTAAGTGGATAATATGATCTTTTATCCATATTCGACCCGTTTTTAAATGGTTTATTATCTAATTCATTTTTTATGAAAAATATGGGTGAATAACTGTTTTTTTAAAACTATTTTATCACCTCTACTTGTGATATATTGCAGGGGATGAGAGACATGGTAAAAATGCGGTTCACGGCCAAGGGGAAGTAGAAGATGAAGGAGCGCAGGGAACCAAAATAGGACTACCAACAGTGTTAGACGATGACCCTAATGCACCAAAAGATCGTCCTGAGGACAAATCTTCTTCTAATTATCAGAGCAAAGTCACTGATCCTACAGGCGCCAGTAAGTTTCTCTTTGACGACTGATCTCAAATCTACATGCTTTCAGAAATTTGAAATAGAGAGTTTGTATAGAAACTTTACAATATCATTTCACATAGTAATCTGCTTCGTTTGACTAGTTTATGGGGCACAGAGTTTGTGAAAGAAATGAAACTTTTGAAATTTTAGGTTTAAAATAAGTCCTCATTTGTATGACTATAATTTATTTTGTTAATGGTAAGCTCTGATAATTCTAAAGTTATTTCCAAGTAGATAAAAGTTGAATTTTCTTTTTTCTGAAATATATAACAGATAAGGAAGAGGCGGGAACTACACCACTAGTTGAGTCATTCAAGAAAATGAGCGTGAATGAAGGAATAAGGGCAGAGAAAGGAGCAGGAGAAGTTGGCGGTACAGAAGAAGAGGGAAAGAGTAAAGCAACTGAGAAAGGATTGTCAATGAAGAAGTACTTGGCAGAGAAATTTAAGCCCGGAGAGGAAGATAAGGCACTTTCTGAGGTGATCGCAGGCACACTTTCGGGAACAGATGGGGAGGAAAAGCCAAGAGGGAAGGTTAAAGAATCAGAGGAACTAGCAAAACAAACAGATGAACATGGTGTTGCTGCTGCTGCGGCTACACACGGTGAAGGTTCAGGAAAGAGTATTGTAGGTAGGATTAAAGGTGCTGCTAGTTCGTGGTTTGGTAAAGGTACTGGAAAACCACCACCAGCAGCAGCAGCAGGAGGACAGACCCCTACCGTCTCAGATACTAGTAATTAAGTGCCTTTTATGTTTGCTACTGATCCCTCCGTTCAAATATATATGCTGGTTGCCTCTTTTCTTTGTTTGGTATTCTGTTTGTTTAATCTATTGTAATTAGATAATGTGATCTCTGTTGTTCCCTACTTGGTTGGGTCGGTTATGGTGCATCTATCTCTTTTGTATATTTATAGCCTGTTTTGTCGAGCTTCTAAAATCTTAAAAAAGTTTTTTGGATGAAAAATAGTTCGTATTTGACTAATTAATTTAAAAAGTACTTTTGAACAATAATTATTGTTTGGTCAAGCTGTTGAAAATTGTTTTTAAATATATTTTTTTTTTAAATATTTCTCTATAAAATGCTTTTGCTGCTTTTTCAAAAATTGTTTTTGTTTCTCCTCAAAAGTATTTTTTTTCTTCCAAAAATTTGGTCAAAATGTACTTTTGACCCCAAAAAAACTTGGCCAACTAGGCTATTACTTTCGTTGAATTATGTCATATCTGTGTGGCTGTTAGGTTTTGAACCAACCGTGGGGAGCCGGGAGTTAAAGTATAAAGAAATTAAATCACAGAGAAGTCGAGACGAGTAAACAAGGAATGTCAGTATTTTTACATACCAAAACTATTACTCCCCTCTCTCCGTGATTTATTTGACTGGCATAGAGTTTTAGAAATTTTTTTTTTAAAGAAATTGTGGTCCTAAACAAGTCAAAAAGAGGTTTACAATATTTCTGTATTTATAAAAATTTCTCATAATTTAATTTAAATTATTTTTAAATTTAAAAAGGTGTTACTTTTTTTGAAACAGATCAGATCAAAAAGAAAATAGATAAAGAATACAGATTGGAGTATCTCTCTTCTAGTGCACTATTTGATCAAATACATAGTTGAATAGAAGAATCAATATGTTTTTCTGTAAAATGCATCGAATTCATGACATATACGCTAGTATATATTGCCGCAACACAAGGATTACACAATAGAGTACATAATATTACATCACAAATACTCGTATGAAATTCATACCGAATATTTACTTATCTAAAGCTCACCTTATAAATGAAGAACTGAAAGAACTTACCTAAGCAAAGCTCACTCTCAAATACAAATCCCTATAGAGGGAGATTCCTTTGATAAGTAAATAATTAGTAATAACTTGCTAAGATAACCTTTAATTAATCTCTGAAGGCCTTTGCCCTACTAATAGTATCAGTCTGGCAGCCTATTAGTATCAAGTGTATGATTTGAACACAACCAGAGATATAATTAAATACATTAAATGGAAATAATGCAACACTAGAGTTCAACTGCGTTGAAAGGAGGCTGGAGTAGGTAATTGATAAGCTGAGATTCAAAGTGCTCGTGACTTTATAATGTCAAAGCTCATTTCACTGGGATCCGTTGCTTGCAATTCGACTTGAATTCCATCCAATTCTCTCTTGAATCTATCCTTTGAGCTTGCATACACCATCTTCATCCTCACCTTTGATGTATCAGGTGACCTGAAATCCATGTTTAAAATTTAAGACGGGTGATATATTTGCTAGAAACAATGGAGGGTGATGTCATATTTGAGCTAATTAAAATTGTTATTATATGGTACCAAGCAATGAAGAAAATCTTGCTTTTCTGGCAATTTTCATTAGTTATGAAGTCGAAATCGAAGACAGCATAGCGGCACTCATCGGCAGGGAGAGAGTTGGTGAAATCATCGTAGTTTTCGTCAGGATTTCCAAGCTTCTCCACAACCACTTGTTGGCCTTCAATCTTGAATACTATGAACCTGTAGTTTCTCTTTGCTTTTAATTCCAAGAACTTCAGCTTACACTCGTCTAACACAGCCATTCCAGACGCAGCATTTGCCTGTCCAACAAAATTTTTTAATGACATGAAGGAAAATGAAAACAAAAAAAATAAAGGCAGTCCGGTGCACAAAACATCTCGCATTCATCGTAGGGTTTGCGAAGAGCCGCACCGATATCCCCTCATGCAGTAAATTCTTACGTAAATATGAATATACCATGTGTTTATAAAAAAAAAAATATAATAATAAGCAATAAGGGCATGCAACTAACTAAGTAGTTCCCTTTTCCAAGGCCAGAAATATGGCAAATGGATAACAAAAGGACTAGTCTATGTCCTCTGCTTTAATCACAGCATTATCTTTTAGGTTATTTCCTTTCAAATTCCATTTTCATTTTCCAAGTTTCAAAATGCAGGTTTGAGAAATATGACACTAGGCATTATATATTATTAGAAGCTTGTTACGTAGAAGATGATCAAAGCACTAGCTGGGAACATTATGCAACATAGTGAAAGCAAAAGAAAACAAATATCATGTAAAATGTATACAAATTAAAAGGGTCTTGAAAAGGTAAAAGCCGAGAGAGGAAGAAGAATATATACCATGATGTCGTGCAATGAGGAAGAAAATTAAGGATCTCTACAAATTAGATAGGAGAAAAATGGAAGGGAAAATATGGAGAGGATTGAGTTGTATGTAAATGGATAGAGATCCTTGAATTCGTAAGAGTGAAGACGTTAGCAGCTTTATAAAACAAGAGAGGATTGCGGAGAATAAGAGAATTTTGTGGGACAAAATAAGGGTTCAGAATTTTTTTAAAGTTTTTTAGAGCTTCAACATGTCCACGACCACTCTTCCATCCTCATGCCTGCCGTTTAAGTTATGCTGGGCATGACGCCCCTTCATGCTCTCCAAATATTCATTAGTATATACTTATTATTGAGTTTTATCGTTAAAGCCAAAAAAATTTCAAACTTGTAGTTTATAACAAGCAATAATTATTTGTGTAATTATTAATGATCTCATTAAGCTCAAAATTAGATGGTAAAATTCTTTCTAAACATAAGAAATATCACTCTTTCTAAGACAGATTTAAAAAAAAAACGCATACATAAATTGGGATAAGAAAATTACTTACACAATAAATTGTATAATTAATAATTTAAAAGAATCCAACTTCACCGGCATCACCTAGATCTAGGACAATAATCTTATAAAAGAATTCTCCCCCTCTTGGCTAGGGACGGAGCTAGAAGCTGAAGTACGGGTTCGGTCAAACCCAGTAATTTTTGTCCAAACTCTATATGTATTAAGATCTTAACTTTAAATATGTACCTAATGAAATTCAGAACCTAATTACCAATTGCTATCCTAGAATTTAAAAATCATAAAGTTCAAATCCTGACTTCGCCTCTTGGCTCTTCCCCGTCTGCTACAATATTCACAGTCCCACCCGACCCAAAAGATGGAGAAGAAAAAGTAGAAATTAATAAAAAAATATAATAGTCGTTCTCGTTAATTGATCAGTGTCCCGTTAGTAATAAATACAACCATTAATTTTATTAAATGTTTGTTTTTCATTTATATAGTTAAGCTAATGTAAATGTCATATTATAGCAATATAATCCCAATTTAACTAGATAATATAAAATCAAGGTGAATGAAACCAAATGCTATTAGATTAGTTTTAGGACTTCTATAAAATTTGTAAAGCATATTAGGACTTGTTGGTCCTAACAACGAATAAAATTCCAGGACAAGGAGAAATAAGATTTATGTGTAACATGCCACCATGTAGACCTGACACGTCTTTGCTATTATCAAGAGAAACACTAAATTCAACTGACTTACTTTATGAGTCAAAATGCGACCGAGGAAATTCAACAAGAAGGGGTGATTATCTTGAGCAATTTATAATAATTGTGAGTAATTTGGCCGAGATCGGCCAGTGATTGACGGAACGTGTTGCGAAGCGGCTAGTTGAGGTCGAGTAGTGTAGGTAGTAGTAACGGCTAGTTTTGTATTGAGATTTTCAGAGGGAATATTCCCCCTGTTTGTACCTTTAGGGTTCTTTGGGTATATCCCATATAAATAGATTGAGAGATAAGGCTAAATGCATGTAGTATTCTATGTAATCAGAACCCTTTTGAAAAGCAAGCTCTCTAGATAAATACAAAGAATATCTTTCTGAAGAGATTCGTCTTTTTGGATTATCCCTTGTCATTTCCACCAGATTCGATAAAGTCTTCAATAATCTCATATATTCTAGTCATTCATCATTATCAGATCTTCCTATTTATTTACATTTAGTGTCATTTATTGCTATTTAATATCTGATATTTCTCACACATTGTTGCGTTCGAAGCATTTAATACCTAACACATGAAATTTGCCTCACCACTGTCTACATCATCAACATCATTAACCTTAAGATATGAAGTTATTAGCTCTAACTAGGATTAACCTCTTTAATAACTAATTAATTAGTTTAACCAAAGGTAATTATTTTTTGGTCAAACAATTTGGCGCATCTGTGGGGATTTCCTAGTCAAAGTCTTAGTTCCTTTCAGATCTAAAGAAAAAGAAACGGAAAACCCTATCTTTTCTCATGTGCACGGTCTGACATAACAGGTAATGGGGAAGAAAGGATGAAGGTACGTAGTAGCCGATATCACTACCAACCTCCTAAACACCATCAATGAAATCACTGAAACAAATGCTGAGGACATGATGCCAAACGCCTCTCCCAAGAGGAATGGTTCACCCCTTCCTCATGGTAGCATCAATCCCTCACACTGTAAAGGAGCCTCCACGTCCACAACAAAAGAGGCGCCACCAGCAGTGAAAAAGCTGCTCAAAGCGTGGTTGACAAACACGCTGACCAACATCCTTGACAAACCCGCCCAAAGGGCAAACAGAGAGAATGCAAGGGCTTGCGTCGCACCAAGATAGACGAGCAACACGACCCTCCTACCGCAACAGGTATCACTCACAACTTTAATAATACAGGTGACGACACCCTCACATCCATTTTGAGGAAGATGAAGGAGATGAAAAATGAAAATAAAATGCTCCGAGACCAAATGAAAGAGCACTAAGAAAGGGTAGACAAAATACTAGGTGCCCTGAAACTCTTGCCAAATAGGGACTCCGTTCGGTTTGTTGAGCAGCCGTACAGTGATAAAACCGCACCGCACTCCATACCTAAAACCTTCAAAATACCACCGTACCTGAAAATATATGACGGTACGACGTACCCTGAGGATCATCTAACTCACTACATCATCGCAGTAAAAGGAAACGACCTTGCCAAAAAGCAAGTGTCTTCTATATTATTGAAAAAGTTTGGCGAGACCCTCACCGGGGAGCACTAACTTGGTATTCGCAGCTGCCTGCGCACTCCATTGAGACGTTCGAGGAAATGAACGACAAGTTTGTAACGGCCCATGCGGGAGCTAAGAAAGCAGAGGCGAGAGTGACATATTTGCCATTAAACAGTCACTCGGTGAAGGGCTGGGAGACTTCCTCGCTCTATTCAACCGTGTGAGGATGAACTTACCAAATGTGTCAGAAGGAATGGCAGTAGCAGGTTTCCAGAATGAGTTAAACAGAAGCGGTTCAAGGGAGAGCAGAAAGTTGTTAAGCCGGCTCATGAAGTATCCTCCGATCACTTGGGATGAGATACACAACGCCTACTGCGCCGAAGTATGAGCTGAAGAAGACGACCTCAATGGGACAACTCAACGGTTGACCTCAGTATAAATGAAATCCAGGAAAGACCGGAGAAACGACAATAGAAGAGACATTGCAGGTCCGCGGGCCCAACTGTGATAAACATCAATCATATGTCACAGCCGCCATCATACCGCCTCCCCGTCACGGCGAAGGCCCATCTAGGACACAAACAGGGACTCACCGAAGCGAGAGAGGTATGCCTCCCTTCCTATCTGCTCACAATTTATGTGTTTCTCCCTCAGAAATAGTCTACGCCCTGGAGAAGCTCGGCCGAAAAGTGAAGTGGCCGCAGAAGATGAGGTCCGACCCGAACACCAGAAAGTCAAACACCCTCTGCGAATTCCACCAGGAATGGTGTCACAAAACCGAGGACTTCATCGCTCTAAGGCAAGAGGTCGTGAATATGCTTCAGGAAGGACGCTTGAAAGACCTATTAAGCGACCCAGGAAGGGAAAACTTTGCTCGAGGATGGGGGAGAACGATGTGTCAATCAACAATGTAAAATTCACGACCACCCACAAGCTGAAACGGTCAATCACTCATGAACAGTATGACGAACTCTAAGAAAGTATCATCTTCGATAAGTCAGATACCCACGATTTGGTTTTTCCTCATTATGACGCTCTTGTTATTACTTTCTACATCTTAGATACGGATGTGAAACGTATTATGGTTGATGATAGAAGCGGCTCGTGCATTATCCATCCTCGAGTGCTTGCACAAATGAAACTCGAGGATAAGATAGTTCCACGCTGCATCACACTAACGAGTTTTAACGATGCAGTTGAACATACATCTAGATAAATCACACTACCCGTCCTGGCTGGTGGCGTCACTAGGAGACCACATTCCACATCATGGATCAGTACACGACGTCAACACCATCATAGGTCGGCCTTGGGTACATTCCATGAAGGCCATCCCCTCCAGCTTATACCAAGTCATCAAATTTTCCACCCCTTGGGGAGTATTCATTATCCGAGGAGAGGAATGCACTTCCCAAGAATGCTATCGCATATCCCAGGATTGTACATACACCCATCAAATGAAGGGCAAAGCCAAGAAGGCATAGTAATTAATAGGGTCGAGGTCAAGCGCTGATGAAAGAGAGGTCGTCATCAAAGATCCCGAAATCATAGATGCCACAAGATCAACCGTAAAATATCTCAACCCCTTCTAACTCGACGAAAAGGACCATAGCAAGAAAGCCTACATCGGCCACAAACTTAGGAACCAGGTAAATTCCATCAATTCTTAGCTAACAACGTAGACTTGTTTGCCTTTTCCCATGAAGACATGCCAGGTATCCTAAAAGATATAGAGACACACAAGTTGAACGTCGACCCGCTCTACCCCCAGTAAGGCAAGTTAGGCGGAAAATCAATTCTGCAATAAATGATGCAGTCTGTGTAAAGGTTGAAAAACTGCTAGAAAACGGTTCCATCAGAGAGTCAAAGTACCCCCAATAGGTCGCCAACGTATCCATGGTAAAAAAAAAAGGAACAAAAAATGGTGGATGTGCGTGGACTTCATAGATTTGAACAAAGCATGCCCGAAAGACTCGTTTCCGCTGCCCCATATCGACCAGCTCATTGACGTAACAACCGGGATTGAGTTATTAAGCTTCTTAGACGCTTACTCGGGCTACAACCAGATCCTCATGGAAGAGGAATACCAGGAAAAAACCACATTCATCACCTACCAGGGGACGTATTGTTACAGGGTGATGCCCTTCGGACTGAAAAATGCAAGAGCAACGTATTAGAGGTTGGTGACAAAAATGTTCAAAGAACAACTTGGCAAAACCATGGAGGTCTACATCGACGATATGTTGGTCAAATTAAAAAAGAGAGAAGATCACATCGATCAATTGAAAGACACCTTCGACATACTCAGGCGATATGGAATGAAATTGAACCCCGAAAAGTGCGCCTTCGGCGTAACCTCGGGGAAATTCCTTAGTTTCCTAATATCACAACAAGGAATCAAGGTCAACCCCTACCAAATCAAAGCTATAGAGGGAATACTGGAGAACTTTACCAGTAAGAAATAGGTTCAGACACTGACCGATCGTATAGCCGCCCTGTCGAGATTCATCTCACGATCCTCCGACAGATGCTACAAGTTTTTTGGCATACTCAAGAAAGACAACGGCCTCCAATGGAGCTCTGAGTGCGTCAACGCCCTGAAAGAGCTAAAGGCGTACTTCACCCCCACTGCTCTCTAAAGCTGAACCCAGAGTACACCTCCTCGTTTTCCTGGTCGTGTCCGATGTGGCGGTGAGTGCAGTCATAGTATGAAAAAATAAAGGTACGCAATCTCCCATCTACTTCACTAGTAAAAATTTAGTCGACGCTGAGACGAGGTATCCACACCTCGAAAATTTGGCCCTGGATTTATTCGTAGCTTCCCGGAAGCTTAGACCCTACTTCCAGTGCCACCCCATCTCGATAGTCATGACTTTTCCCCTAAGGAGTATTTTGCATAAACCCGAGCTGTTGGGAAAATTGGCCAAATGGGCCATAGAGTTAAGCGAGCATGATATAACCTATCAACAGCGAACGACGATAAAATCGCAAGTGCTTGCTAACTTCGTCGCTGACTTCAGCACAAAAATAATGCTTGAAGTAGAAAGATAAGCCACCCACACTTCCCCCCAAATACAGGACCTATGGGTTTTGTATACTAATGGAGCCTTTAACGCATCGGGGTCTGGACTGGGAGACACGATCGAGGTCCCGACAGGCAATGTAATTCGCCAGTCTAAAAGATGCCCAGGCATGACTAGCAATGAGTCTGAGTATGAGGCCGTGATTGCATGACTAAGGTTAGCACTCAAGTAAGGAGCGAAGCGAGTCATCCTACGTTGTGACTCCCAGCTCGTCGTCAACCAAGTCACAAGGACTTTCCAAATCAAAGAGCAAAGACTAAAAAAATATCAGGCCATGACCTGTAAGCTATTATCCGAATTCGATGAATGCCAGTTTGAACAAATCCCTCAAGCGCAAAATATCGAAGTAGACGGCCTTTCCAAACTAGCGGCAGCCACTAAAAGCATAACCAGAGAAGGAAACATGGTCACTTTCCTCCACTCATCGATCAATCAAGTCGAGGTAAGAACTATAAACCTAACCTGGGACTGGCGCAATCGTATTGTTACATACTTGCAGGACGACGTGCTCCCAGATGATAAAAAAGAAGCCAAAAAGCTTCAAATGCAGGCAGCCAGGTACAACGTCATAAACAACGACCTGTACAAAAGAACGTATGGCGGCCCCTAGCCAAATTCTTAGGCCCAAACCAGACATGACACGTTCTAGAAGAATTCCATAAAGGCCACTGTGGATCTCATTTCGGCAATCAAGATCTGGTCAGATGCCTCATACGAATGGGCTACTACTAGCCCACATGAAAAAAGAGGCCGTCAACTTCGTGAAAAAATGCGAACAATTACAAGAATATGCCCCATGATCCACCAAGCAGGCAAGCACCTCCACTCAGTCACCTTACCATGTCCTTTCCTTAAATGGGGGATGGACATCGTCGGCCCCCTCCCAGCAGGGCGAGGTAATGTACGATTTCTTTTGGTTTTAACTGACTATTTTTCCAAGTGGGTGGAAGCATGTGCATTCTCCATGATACATGAGCAAGAAGTGATTGCCTTCATATGAAAAAATATTGTGTGCCACTTTGGCCTCCCCAAAGAAATCAGTTGAGACAACGGGCCTTAATTCACCAAAAAAAAGATCGCCGAGTTCTTCGAGAAATGACATATCAAAAGAATACTCTCCACGCCATATCATCCCGGGGGAAATGGGCAAGCAGAATCCTCCAACAAATTAATACTGAATATCATGAATAAAAAGCTCGAGAATGTCAAGGGACTACGGAACTACTGCCAAAAGTGCTATTTGAATACCGCACAATGACGAAAACAAGCACATGAGATACTCCTTACTCACTAGTCTATGGGACTGATGCAGTAATACCAGTCGAGGTCAGAGAACCAAGTCTAAGATACTCCCATGAGAGCGGGTCGATAAACGATGAAAGAAGAAGGAAGGATCTCGATGAAGCCGAAGAACGGAGAGATATGGCTTACATAAGGAT
Organism: Nicotiana paniculata; assembly: GCA_005239505.1. Classification (NCBI taxonomy): domain Eukaryota; kingdom Viridiplantae; phylum Streptophyta; class Magnoliopsida; order Solanales; family Solanaceae; genus Nicotiana; species Nicotiana paniculata. The sequence continues at coordinate 17,522 of ML346199.1, forward strand.
TATCGCCCAAAAACAACATGCATAACACTACTACAACAAAAAAGCCAAGGTTAGACCACTCAAAGTCGGGGACTACGTACTTAAGGCCGTAACATAGGCAAGAAAGGATCCACGTGAAGGAAAACTGGGAAGAAATTGGGATGGCCCATACAAAATCACAACAACAGCAAATAAAGGGTCATTTCAACTGGAAAAGATGGGAGGAAAACTACTACCAAACAACTGGAACATCGCCACCTCAAGTACTTCAACTTCTAAGGAAAAATATTCTCCAAGTCGTACTATTTTTCCCTCACCTGAGTTTTGTCCTAATTGAGTTTTCTCGGGTAGGTTTTTAATGAGGTGACGAGGAGGACATTTTGAGTTAAGCACGAGCAGGTGAGGACGCGAGTTGACCAATTCATCACCCGACCTCTTGAATACTTCTCCAGGTCGACCAATGAAGGGACTAAATAGATTAGGACTGGAATACCATCCCGAAAAACATGTAAACTTCTCTAATATATATGTAAGCAAAGCATACAAGTACATGAAGTTCGCCCATGTATCCACCAAATTAATGCTGCATCAATTAAGATACCACATTCAACCTCGTTTGAACTAATTAAGAGTAACATTCGACCTCGCTCGAATCAACTTACATTCTACCTCTTTCGAACTAATAAAGAGTAACATTCGACCTCGCTTCGACCTCGCTCGAATTTAACTCACATTCGACATTGTTCGAACTAATTAAGAGTAACATTCGACTCGCTCGAATCAACTCACATTCGACCTCGTTTGAATTAATTAAGAGTAACATTCGGCCTTGCTCGAATCAACTCACATTCGACCTCATTCGAATTAATTAAGAGTAATATTCGACCTTGCTCGAATAAACTTACATTCGATCTCGTTCGAATTAATTAAGAATGACATTCGACCCCGCTCAAATTTAACTCACATTTGACCTCGTTCGAATTAATTAAGAGTAACATTCGACGTCGCTCAAATTTAACTCACATTCGACCTCGTTTAAATTAATTAAGAGTGACATTCGACCTCGCTCGAATCAACTCACATTCGACCTCGTCTAAATTAACTAAGAATAACATTCAACCTAGCTCGAATTTAATTCACATTCAACCTTGTTCGAATTAATTAAGGTGATATTCTACTTCGCTTGAACTAATTAAAGTCACACTCGACCATGTTCGAGTAAACGCCTGACAACACGACCGTGATTAAATCCAAAGTTCTTCTAATCAAGGCAACCAAATGAGGAGAATATCCAAGAGAAAACAGATAAGACTTAGAAGAAAACAACAAAACTAACATTCCAATTTAAAAATATATCTTTACAAGATCCTACAAAATTCATAGAAAAGTAAAAACAAAAATTAAAAAAAGTATTAAATACTCAGCAACACCATCTCCACCGTTGTCCTTGGGCTCAGAGTATTCGTCATACCAAGCACCTTTCTCAATCCCGTCCAAGTCATCTTCACCATCACCAGCCCTCGGCGTAGCAGGATCATAACCACAGGCGACTCGAGCCGTGCGTGCCTTAGTACGAGCATCCTCAAACTCAGGCTCAGAAACTCTCCCTGTCGTCATCAAGTCCATGACTATGTCTATCTTGGCCTCTAAATGGATCCACTTCTCGTACAAATCTTGCGGTACATCGGGATGAAGTGTGACAGGCAGATAGTCGAGCAAACAAATGCGCCTTTTCAGCCTCAAGAGCGACAATCTGATCATTGAGGCTTGAAACCTCTCTCTCAAGCCCCCCAATTCGCTTATCAAGCCGTGCTTCCCTGAGCACGACCGTTTCTGCATCATTCGCCCGCTCAGATCGGAGGACGCGAATGGAATCTTCCAATACCACCACCTTCTCTAAAGCCACCACCTTGATCTCCTCGGCCTTCTCCAACCCTGCTGCCTTCTCTATCACCTCATCACTCAAATTGTTAGCTCAGATCAAACTCTGCTAAAGCTCAGCCTGCAGAGATGCCACTTGGGTTTGATGGTCTGCACACTCAGCCTGGATCCCCTTGCTCACCTCGAGCTCATCCTCTTTGACTCTAAGTGCTCACTCAAGCTCGCTGCATTTACCGATGACTCTCATAAGTTCATCGTCTTTCTGCTTCAGCTCATCCCTAAGGGCCTGAAAGTTGCCGTCCACGCCGAACAAGTTGCATATCTCACGGTGCTTGGCTCGGTAATCACGGTACTTCCTCTCCATGTTCTTAAAAATATCCTTCCGCTTCTCTTCTCGGCGGGCAGCCTCAATCTCCAAAATGATGGTCTAATGAGATAGAGAGAAAGCAAAAGAAAAAAGAAATCAGTTTAAAAACAAAGAAGAAAGAATGTAAGGCACATGAATTAGAGAGATCAGAAACATACCCTCAAGGCCATTCAGGCTATGCCTGACGACATCATTGAACGTCTGTAAGGTCATGCCCTCGATGTTAGAGCATATAGGTTCTTAAGAGGGAAGCATGTTCTCTGTATCCACCAATAAGTCGTGGTCCAAGGGGACGACTATGGTGCGAGTGGATCCCCCTAGCCTTACCTTCACCCGAGTGAACCCTTCGGTGTACCTCGTCGGGGTCGATGTTGGTCCCAAAATGCACACGCAAGTATACGTGGTCGTAGCAAGTAATATAATGTTAAACCGAATGTCGAACCCACAGGGACTTGTGTAAACTACTTGTTAAATCACTCTAATTGTTATTTAATCAAGCTCAAAACCCAATCCAGGAATGTAACTAATTTATACTACGATTCTATGAACTAATTATCAAGTAACGAGAGTATTGTTGTGTATTCAATAGAGACAAATATTCCAGGGTTGTGATCAATTCACCACTCGTATTGCATTCTAATTAACTCTCCCTTTCATATAATTCACTCATGGTTGCTAATTAATCGATAAATGCTCTCATAGCCTTCTCCCGAAGCACTACTCGCCTATTCTCAATAGATTAACGCCTATATTCCTATGAAATTAATCTATTAGAACGCACTAAGATTACGATGTTTAATTAAGCACGGTGACTAGGTATATTCCTATCCTAACCACAAATCCGCTCCCCTGAAGGGTTAAGATCGCGCTCTCTTCAATTCTTCTCTAATCTATATACGGCTTTCCCAAGCATAACATAGATAGTATATAGAACCTAACTGCTGGCCAAACAATTAAGCAATTAAACACAGAATTGAAGAAACAACCATATATTGAGTGAACTATAATCGAGGTCAAGTTAATGTCGAATAACAATATTCATGGCTAAACCACAACCCTAGAACAATGGGTGTTTAGCCACTCATGCTAGAATCAAACAATTGCATAAGTGTTGCATAAATGGAAAATACTAGAATAAGATGAAGAAAACTGATAATCCTTTGCTTCCTCAATGATCTTCTCTGTATCTTCTCTCCAAAAATGGCGTTCTCTCCTCAAAGTTGTGTTTTTGGGTCTATTTATATGTTTGGGACAAACCCTAAACATGTAGGAGACTTCTATTCAAATCGGGAAACACTTAAAACCTTCAAAACTTGGAATTTACCAGACCAGGGACCCCAGGCGTTAAGCCCCAAACGCCCAGCTATAGCCTGGGTAGGCCTGGCGTTTGGGCTCTAACGCCCCATTAACGCCTGGGCATGGCTGGCTTTAGGGTCAAAACGCCCCACTAACGCATGGGCATGGATATTTTTCGACTCTTGGGCGTATTTTTGACGTTTATGCACCCATTTAGCTTGGCTTATGTTGGTCCAAGTCGCACACGCAAGTATATATGGTCGTAGCAAGTAATATAATATTAAATAGAATATCGAACCCACAGGGACTTGCGTAAACTAATTATTGAATCACTCTAATTGATATTTAATCGAGCTAAAACAAAATCCAGGAATATAACTAATTTATTCTACGATTATATGAACTAATAATCAAGTAACGAGAGTATTGTTGTGTATTCAATAGAGACAAATATTCCAGGGTTGTGATCAATTCACCAATCGTATTGCATTCTAATTAACTCTCCCTTTTATATTATTCACTCATGGTTGCTAATTAATCGATAATTGCTCTCGTATCCTTCTCCTGAAGTACTACTCGCCTATTCTCAATAGATTAACGCCTATATTCTATGAAATTAATCTATTAGAACGCACTAAGATTACGATGTTAAATTAAGCACGATGACTAGGTATATTCCTATCCTAACCACAAATCCGCTCCCCTGAAGGGTTAAGATCGCGCTCTCTTCAATTCTTCTCTAATCTATATACGGCTTTCCCAAGAATAACATAGATAGTATATATAACCAAATTGCTGGCCAAACAATTGAGCAATTAAACGCAGAATTGAAGAAACAACCATATATTGAGCGAACTACAATCAAGGTTAATTTAATGTCGAATAACAATATTCATGGCTAAACCACAACCCCAGAACAATGGGTGTTTAGCCACTCATGCTAGAATCCAACAATTGCATAAGTCTTGCATAAATGGAATATACTAGAATAAGATGAAGAAAACTGATAATCCTTTGCTTCCTCAATGATTTTGTTTGTATATTCTCCCAAAAATGGCATCCTCCTCTCAAAGTTGTGTTTTTGGGTCTATTTATATGTTTGGGACAAACCCTAAACGTGTAGGAGACTTCTATTCCAACCGGGAAACACTTAAAACCTTCAAAACTCGGAATTTACTGGACTAGGGACCCCAGGCGTGAAGCCCCAAACGCCCAGCTAAAGCCTGGGTAGGCCAGGCGTTTAGGCTCTAACGCCCCACTAACGCCTGGGTATGGCTAGCGTTTGGGCTGAAACGCCCAGCTAACGCCGGGTTATACCAGGCTTTTGGGTTAAAACACCTGGTTATAGCCCGGGTCACTCCTTTTCGACTCTTGAGCGTATTTTTGACGTTTATACACCCCTTTAGCTCGGCTTACATCTCCAATTCACCTACACATGAAATAGACTCCATTATGCACATATAACGTGTATTTTTATCACAAAAGCACATAAAGTGTAAGGTATATGATGCTTAAAACTATGGATTCTAGCCACGCATCAACACCCCACACTTAGCCTCTTGCTCGTCCTCGAGCAATATCCTTCAACACGTACACATTTCATTAACAAGGAGTATTTTACTTTTCAATCACACACATTACCCCTTAACTATGATCGATACCGACAATCAAGTATGAACATACAAAATTTCACATTCTTTCCCTTCTTTAAACATGCCCAAGTATAACAATTTAATCAATAATACCAATAACCTAATTGCAACCACCCAACCTCAAGAGTCGACTTGCAACTATTATGCCCTCTCAATTCACGCACCTACCCAACAAGAAAATTACAATATTACCAATCGTTCATGAGATCATGTGCCCTCACCAACAACAAAAGAGTGAATATAACTAGTCCACACATTCAAATATGCTTTTGAACATTATTTAAGGACATCACACACTTGAACAATTTCACTCACTCTCACAAAGAATTCACATGCATCCCGTGGTCGTACCATAAGCTTGCCCGTAGTGTAGATCTCCACTAATTCAAGTTAGCCAAGTCTAGGATCAATTAGGACTTTTAAGGTTGTAATGTAGGCTAACAGACGGGTAGGATATATTTAGGAGTAATGACTAAACCTCCTAAGCACTTTAATACACTACCTTAACCAATCAACACATATTCTTCTCACCGAATTCCTTTGCCACAATTCATATTCAACATAGGCCTTTTTCAATTAAGCACTTCTATATTTTCACTAGCACAAATTAATAAAAATTTGGAGGTGTGTATCTTTTTGTACATACTTTTACTATCATTTTTTTT
>MDKI01196293.1:0-37361 GCA_005239505.1 Nicotiana paniculata
ATACGTTCAATTCCCTGTGGGATCGACTTTGGGTTTAATACCCCAGATTATATTTGCAGCGCCGTTTAGTCTTTTTATAGGACATAATTGAGCGTGATCAACTACCCAGTTCATATGCTCGCCACCACCGATAAGTTGTTCCCCTAAGCTAGAATGCAGTGAAAGCAACCCCACTAGACTCCACAATACCCATAGTACATAGGATATAGTGGCACTCCTCAAGAAAACTTTCGGCATTCTCTGACGCCAAGCCACTAAAAGTAGTAGGGTGGTACTTCTTATAACTCTCGAGCCTGAGCTTCTCCCCGTCAGATTCTGCAGCCCTAACCTCGAGCTGAACTGGGGCTACCGGCTGTACTGGTATGACCTCTAGAACCTGGTCGACCTGAACTCGCTGCTCTAGGGTACGGACGGCTGGAGTCTGTGCTCCTCCCTCGGCTTGAGATGTACAGGATCAAGTGGGATCAATCATGTCTGAGCTAAAATGCCAAATATGCTCAGAAACTGGCCGAGGGTCTCCTAGAGAGCTGGTGCAGTAACAAGCGTCTCAGGTGCCTACGCTCCGACTGGAGCTACTGATGGCTCATTTGTAGCAGCTTGTGCGGGTGCTCTGGCTTCACCATGTGGAAATCCTCGGCCTCTACCCCGACCCCGCCTCTCACGGAAATAACAGAAGTTTAGAATCCTAAATTCAACAATTTCGCACGACAAGGAATCAAAGAAGTGAAATTTTTTTCCTAACAGTTCCATAGCCTCCTGAAGATAAGTACAAACGTCTCCATACCAATCCGCGAGACTCTACTAAATCTTCTTGTGACTCATAAACCTATGAACCTAGAGCTCTGATACCAACTTGTGACGACCCAACTTTCCCTCCGTAGGATGTCGTGATGACACCTAGTTTCTAAGAGTAAGTAAGCCTAACAATTATGCGGAAAGAACTTAAATAAAAACTAAAATATCAACATCAACATATATATATATATCGCCGCTCGACGTGTACATGTAAATTTGCAACTCAGAGTAAGAATCACTCCCAAAACCCGGTAGTTCAAGCCACAAACTCTAAGAAAGTACTAAATATCTCTATAAATCAAATTCTAAAGAGAATAAGGAAAATGACATAATAAAGATAGAGAGGGCCTCCAAGGTCTGCGGACGCTGGAAGATATACCTTGAAGTCTCCAAGAAGCATCACAACGCTCTATTATCGAGGCTGATAAGATGTACTTGGGTCTGCACAAAAATATGTGCAGAAGCGTATAACCTCGGTAGAGTAGTGACGAGGTCAGGTAGGTCCCTACTGGAACATAAGAAACAAGGTAGCCGGTGAAATGATAAAAATGAATGGCCGGTTAATGAAACGGGAAAAATATACGGAAAAGCAACAACATGAGGAAACAAGAAGACAATTACAAAATGTAAGGAAGCGAACATTTTACAAGTTAAGGAACAACAACAACAACAAACAACACATCAAATAGAGGAAAACAGTAACCGCACGACAGGAACCTCGTGCTAGAATAACAACCAGCACGGAAGAAAACTCGTGCCAATAACACTCCGCAGGGAAGAAATCTCGAGCCAATAACACTCCGCACGGAAGAAACCTCGTGCCAAATAATACTATGCACGGAAGAAACCTCGTGCTAATAACACTCCGCACGGAAGAAACCTCATTCCAATAACACTCCGCACAGAAGAAACCTCGTGCCAATAACATAGGCACGGAAGAAACCTCGTGCCAATAACACTCCGTATGGAAAAACCTTGTGCGAATAACACTTCGCACGAAAGAAACCTCGTGCCAATAAAACTCCGCACGGAAGAAACCTCGTGCCAGTAACACTACGCACAAAAAAAACCTCGTGCCAATAACACTACGCACGGAAGAAACCTCGTGCTAATAACACTCTGCACGAAAGAAACCTCGTGCCACAACAAAACAGTCATCTCAACAAGAATTACGAAAGTCAACACGTAGAAAATGAAACAATTACATTATGAGTAAGGAAATCCTACAGTTAAAGAACAAATACGGAATCAAGGAAAAGTAGGAAATTCAACTAAGCATGTTGTACAAATCGCAATTAAGAGATGAGACACGTAGAATAACTATACGTGCTAGAATAACTCAGTTAAGGCATAAAAAGGAAACTACTTAGCAAAGTTCGGAATTTAACATTTAGCCCGTGTACGCACTTGTCACCTTGCGTACACGGCATTCACATATCACAAAATGTTACAACAGTACCAAATCCTAAGGGAATTTCCCCCCACACAAGGTTAGACAAGTCATTTACCTCAAACCAAGCTCAATCAGTCAATACGAATGCCTTTCCCTCGACTTTCCAACTCTGAACGGCCAAAATCTTGCCAAAAGCAATTACATACTGTAAATCTAACTATAAGAAACTAATCAAAATAATTAAATCATCACTTTAAACAAGAAATTAGAAAATCTCCCCAAAAAATTTTGACCCGGGCCCACATCTCAAAATCGGGTAAAATTCACAAAATCCGAACGCCCGTCCAACCACAATTCAATCCATACCAAAATTACTCAAATGTGATACCAATCAAAACCTAAAAATTTCGTCTAAGAACTTTACACCTTTTCCCCCAAATTTTTCAACTGAAATCCTTAATTAAATGAAGAAATTAATGATAGATTAGTGGAATATAATAAAAAAATGAGTCAAGAATCCTTACCCAAATGTTTTATCTGCAAATCCTCCAAAATTCTGCCTCAATCCGAGCTCTCAAAGTCCCAAAAATGAAAATGATAGAAAACCTTCGAGTTTGAAATTTTAATCTGCTGCCCAGGTGTTTACACTACACAATCTCAGGATATCAAATGCTATCGCATAGAACAAGGTAAGCTTCCTCAACAAAAAGACTTATGCAAACGTAGTTTGAACCACACGAATGCGAACCACTGTTTTCCTCAACTTACGCGATCAGTTCTCCCCTCACGTAATCGCGAAGCACAAACGCGTGGGAACCAGTTGCCCTCTCTCCTCTTCATGAACGCTGCAAAACCCACGCGTTCGTAATGCATTGCCTGGCCAACCTACGCGATTGTGTACCCCAACTCGCGAATGCATAGGGTAAAATCACCACTCTTCTAAACAAGATGACGCGATCACGAACCTGTCCACACGATCGCGTATAAAGAAACTAGATACAGACACCAGAAAATCTACAACCATAACACCAAGTCCAAAATTCATCCGTTAACCATCTGAAACTCACCGGAGGCCCACGGGACCTCAACTAAACCAACCAAACAAGTCCAAAAATATCATACGAACTTAGTTGAGCCTTCAAAAAATGCTAAAACCACGGATCACACCCCAATTCAAGCTTAATAAAATTATAGACTTCTGACTTCCATATTCGATGCCGAAACCCATCAAAACATGTTTGATTGACCTCAAAAGTTTGCACACAAGTCATATTTGACATCAAAGACCTACTCCAACTTCCGGAATCGGGATCCAACCCCGATATCAAAAAGTCCACTCCCAATCAAAGTTCCCAAAAATCTTCTAATTTTCCAACTTTAGCCGATTAACACAGAAATGACCTACGGACCTCCAAATGAACATCTGGACACGCCCCTAAGGCTAAAATCACCACACAGAGCTATTGGAACGGACAAAATCCCATTCTGAAGTCGTCTTCATACAAGTCAAACTACGATCAACTCTTACAACTCAAACTTCAAACTTAGGGACTATGTGACCCATTCCACTCCGAAACTCTCCCGAACCTGATACCAAGTACCTCGACAAGTCGAGTAACCATAAAATGAAATAGAGGAGACAATAAATAGGGTGTCAAGGCTAATACTCTCAAAACGACCATCTGGGTCGTTACACCTCTGGACATAAATCAAATTCTTGCAAGTGCATTCTTTGACTACGATTCATCTAGTTAATTTATAATACCCTACTTGTTAGTACGTATTTTCCTACCTTTTTCCAAGTCATTAAGATATATTTGGAATATACTTACTTCACATCCTTTGTATTTAATCTATTATTTTGACGCTCATGTTCAATTATTCTTCCTTCGAACTACTTTACTATTCCTTGTATATATCAAATTAATCATTCTTTACTCAGTCCCTCATTATTTGATTGAGTACACCGACACCACATTTTTTGGATCTTGAGGGATTCCTATCACCTTACCCTCGAGATAATTTGAACCTTACCTGGAATCTCAACGCTTTCGCATACCATAATTTAATGTACATTATATAATGTAGTATAGGTGTCCTAATGTACATTAAATACTAAGTGGAGGCTCTAAACCTAAATAATCTTGTAGAGTGCTATAAGTTGTATGTTATTTTGACTTGTGCAAAATAGGGTGCAACAACATGGCGACTCTACTGGGGATCTCTTCAGGTTCTAACCACAGTGGACTTGATCAATTACTTGAGGAATTACAGATTCTCCAATACTCCAATTTCTATTATTTTTGTCACACGCTTAAAGTCATATATTCTTTTCTTGAAGTTGTATATTATTTTCTTCAAGTCATATATTCTTCGTCACATTCTTCAAGTAGATATTCTTTGTCATGCGTTTCAAGCAGTATATTCTTTGTCATATGCTCGAAGTCGTATATTCTTTGTTAAGCGCTTCAAGTCGTGCTTTAAGCAATATATTCTTTGTCATGCCTATGTTGTATATGCTTTGACATGTGCCTATGCTTTATTCTCTTTTACACATATATGTGTTGTATATTATTTGTCACATGCTTATGGTAATGCCTTATTAAATTGCATCACTTTTCTATCGAGTCTTGGACGTACACAAGCACATACAAGTCACACGAGGGTTGTCTTTTCATCCCTCTAAGCCTTCTTTCAAAACCTCTGTAGCTTCAGAGAATGGCATACAAGGTTATCTATGTATCATCTTGCACTTGTCCCTAAATCATGATCGAATCTAGGTATATCTACTCTTAGAATTCTGTCACGATCCAAAATCTCACCTTAAGGATCGTGATGGAACCTAGTCTCTACAACTAGCCAAGCCGATCAATTACAACAATTAAACTAATTAACATGATACTTTTAGATCAGAGTTTAATATAAATGCCAAAGTAAAGGTGATACAAGCCTACGGAGCAATAATCTCAACAATCTCCCTAAGACTAGGTAGTACAAAGTCACGAACTCTACTAAGTACATAAAATAACTCAAGAAAATACAATACTATTCAGATAAAGTAACGAGCCAACCGATCGTTTTGAGCATTTGCACTTCGCTCGATAGTTTACGGGCATGAGTAACTCCGTATGATGTACTATGACTTGTCTGAATCGTCGATTTTGGTTTTCAGGTTGATCGGAATTGATTTGGAAGAAGGATTCTCAACTAGAAAGCGTTAAATTGGAAGAGTTAACCAAGTTTGAATTTTTAGTATTTGACTTCGGATTGGGGTTTTGATGGCTCCGTTAGCTCCGTTGGGTGATTTTGGACTTAGGACCACTCCTGGATTGTGATTTGGATCCACAGTTGAATTTAGCTTGAAATGGTGAAAGTTTAATTTTTGGAAAGTTTGACCAGGAGTGGAATTTTTGATATCGGATTTGGATTGTGGTTCCAGGATATGGAATAACTTTGTTATGTCATTGGGGACTTGTGTGAAAAATTTGGGTTCATTCCGGGTTGATTTCAAAATCATGTTTCTCCAAAGAATCATTCATCCATTCATGACAACCATACATATATTACAATTCTTATAATTGGCTCGAACTACATTTTGACCTGATTCTTATCTTGGAAGGATACGAAGGCAATCTTACATAACGATTTGGTCTCCTTGTTGTTTCAAAATAATTTCCTCAACACTGAAAACTGAGGTAGTTCTTTTGGAACGGTGCAATGATGCTCTCAACCTAGAATTCTCCGAGAGCGTCAACCAAATTTCATCAAAAATCCAAACATCAAAATACCAAGTCAACCTTACTCTGACCCGCACTTGACTTAAAACCCAAAATACGGGATGCAAGTCCTTTCTTCACACATTTTGCCCCGGAGCCATGGTGTTCAATCCTACTTCCTAAATTCAAGGATTCAATACAACTCAACCTATGGAAAGTTGGTATCCTGCTTTCAAGAGGTGTCATGCTCGCACAACTCAGAAAAACAAAGAAGAACAATCAAAGCTTTGAGGGAACACAAATCGATTCCCCACCCTTAAATCTAAAAAAATTCTTTAAACGTAGGAGATACACCATTATATCTAGAACTGTCGCAGAATTCCAAGATCAATATTCCATCCACCATCAACTACATCACTGGCCATATGTCCTAACTCTGCACCCTCGCAATTCTGTAATATCGTTTGAAAATGATTCTAACATTTTCTCCTCTGAGTTATGCGGGAATATCATCCTGGGAACTTCACGGGAGATGTCATATGGCCTCAAACTTTGTGGAGCATCAATCAGATAGTTAGGGGAGTAGCGGTTTTATAATCAACTCCACCATTTTTTATGACTTCACTGCTCTCACCACTTTTTGATATTTTGATATGAATTTCATTCCCGGTTATCAGCCGGGAATGATCATCAAATAGTTCTCGTGGACAGCCGAAAGGTGCATCATCCTGGGACTGTAGGGAAATAACATCAGACATTGTTGAACATAAATCAAACAATCAAGTGAGTGTTATTTTTATAACCATGCTTCATAATTCTAACATTTTATGATGGCACTACTCTCACCATATTTCTATATCTTGATAGGATAATCACCCCGGCTAATTGTCAGGGATGATCACCAAATGGTTCATGCGAACCATCTGAAGGTCGCAACAACGCCCTCGAAAACAATTGGGAGACAACTACTGTCTCACAAATGGATATAGAGCATCGACATAACTATTCGAAAGAGTAAATAGGGACATATCGTCTGGATGAAGTCACTCTTCAACTCCAAAAGTATACCACATCCAATCATGGGCACAACGAGGCATGGCTCCGAGTTTTTCTATAACTTTATATTTTATACATATCTTTGATGCAATTAATATAGTAGTTGCAATTCCTTTCAAATAGGAGAGTAAAAAAAGTTTTGAGAACCATACATCTTATGCTCTTCGCTCTTCACGAACTACGTGTACCTGATTCTTAACCTCATGTCAAGATACGTAGGCAACCTATCATGGGTCCGGTTTTCCTCGTCCTTAGCTGGACGGATCGTTTAAGTCTGGCTACTTGGGTCGGAGTTGGCCGAAGATCTTCACAACATATCACTTCCAATAAATCAAACATAAATCCAACATGTATATATCTCTCTTTATCGCTTCTCTAGAAGTATTTCTTGGAGACGTCAAATTTAAAATCCAAAACATATTTTCCTTATAAACCCTTGAGGAAACTAAAAAATCCAAAGGAAATATTCCTTATAAGCCTCCCTTTAGGGAATTAAAAAAAATGAAATGAAAGTTCAAAAATGCTTTCCTTCTATTTCTAATCTCTCTAAACTACACTTGACCTGATTCTCATTTCAGCGAGATACGTAGGCAACCTTCAGGTTCGATCTTATTTTTCAAAAAGTCAAGAAAAAAGGTCAAGACCCTTCCTTCGGGTTAGGTATACTTCTTTAATAAAAAGAGGAAGTATAAAAAAAAATTCAAAACCCTTCCTTCGCGTTTGATCTCATCTTTTAAAAAAAAATTAAAAAAGAAAGGGAATCAAGAAGGTTATGGGTTCAGTTCCAAATCTTTCAAAAACAAAAAATTATTAATCGAGAATCCATCCTGTATTTGATCCTATATTTCAATGAAAAAAAATAGTCTAATCGTGTAGAGATTTACATTCCTGTCGCTCCCATCGCGTGGAGATTTACATTCCTATCGCTCCGATTGCATGGAGATATACATTCCTGCCGCTCCTAGCATGTGGATAATTATATTCCTATCACTCCTATTGCATGGAGATTTACATTCATGTCACTCCCATCGCTTGGTGATTTACATTCCTGTCACTCTCATCGTCTAGAGATTTCAGTTCCAATTAAATACTCCCATCGTGTGGAGATATAATGCTCCGATATCACACTGGAACATAACCACAAAGCTCGTCTAAAATTCAAATGTTTTGTATCACTTCGGAACGGTAACCTCAAAGCCTGTTTTATATTCAATGCTCCGATAACGCTTTGGAACAATAACCATAAAGACCATCTAACATTAAAATGCTCCGATATCGATTAGGAACGGTAAGCAAAAAGCTCGTCTAATATTCAAATGCTACGATATCGCTTCGGAACGGTAACTACAAATCCCATCTAACATTCAATGCTTAGATATTGCTTCAGAACGGTAACTACAAAGCCCGTTTAATGTTCAATACTCCCAAAAGAGAGCAAAACCCTCCTTGTATTCGCTTAGCAAAATAAAAAAAAAAGTCAAGCAAGAACCTTTCTTGGGTTCAATTCTCTTTATCCAAAATCACAAAAAACTGATTAAGTAAAAAAACAAAAGGGGAACCTTATCTCGGGTTTTGTCCAACCTACACAAAATCACAAAAGAAAAAAAAAAAAAAAAAGAAAAAGGAAAAAAAATCATCATCAATATACTGACTTTGTTGGTACCAACATAGTTAGGAGTGTGCATGAGAAAAAACAAGTGTTAAAGGGGGTATGATGGAGAGAATCAGCTTCATGGTAAACTATAGATTCCTGTGGTACCTCTTTATTATGCCTAGTGACTCTTGTAAAGATCCCATGCTTACAGTTAGGGTATGAACAAAATTCGACCTCATCATTTCATGTGCATTGTGTGCTGAGCTTTAGATTCAAAATTCATTGCATGACATTGTAGATCTAGAACTTAGCCCGAATGTCTATAGAGGTGAAATCCTAGGTAACGCTTGGTTTAGGAAAGGATCATAGGCCTTCTTTGACCCATTTGAGCCTTTCGAGCCCACCAAATGACATTAATCCCTAGCATTCCCCCTTTGAGACTTAAGCCTTTTTCTTGTACAAGCACATCTTAGCCTATATCCTTCTTTGTGCTTACGAGCACTCCCCTCTCTTGGCCCAACCTCCTTGCGCGCACTAAAAACGTGTAACTTCGGACGAAGACCAAAGTGAAGGCGACAATCATGAAAAGGAGAAAGATTCAAAGTACAGGACACTTAGAGACATGACATCAAGAAAAGAAAAAGGAAACCCCACAAATTCAAAAGGAGGATCCAACAAGAAGGAAACATTTTTCGCAAATTTGAAGGAAAAAAAAGAGAGAGGAGATAACTCCACAAATTGAAAGAGGAGGAGCTCCAATAATAAGGGAAAAACTCCTACAAAGCAGGAGAAATCTCAAAAGAAAAAGAAAGGAAAAACCTCCAAAAATGAAAGAAGTACCTCCAACAGATTCAAAGAGAAATCAAAGCAAAAAAAGTCATCAAGCCAAACAAGATCAAGCGCCGAAGAATGGCCTAAATGCCATAAACATGGATACAATGCAGTGCTCAAGGAGGAATTAGTCACTTTTATCCCAAATAAATATCCTACTATCCCCAAGCCTACATACAAACCAATAACAAGCCCTACATGATCCTACTCAAAGTGTTCTTACATTAGTGGATATCGCATAATGGTTAAGGATATGCTATCTTAACCGCATGCATTAAACATCTTTCTAAGTGTGATCGCACTTCTCAAAATGTCCTAACAAATCAAAATACTTCAAAAATGTGTGAAAGTTAGGACTTTCTTTTGGTGAGGCCACTTGAAACACGATGATAGGTAGAATTCAAAATCTTTGAGTGAAGCAAGACGTATAAATCTTGTTGATACTTAGGTATATATGAGATACCACTCAAAGCTATAGGAATTACCCATAAGCTAATCTCAATTCACTGGAAAGTATATGGTGGAAATTCTTATGCACAAGACTAATTATTGGTACCAACCAAAGTAAAAAATGATTGATCAACAAATCACAGTCTTTCTTCACTCTTAATACTTTCAAATATTCTCTACAAAAATAGCATAATACAGAAAAGTTCAAAAAAAAAAAAAATTGAACTATTTTCATCAATTTTCTTACATAGAAAAATAGCTTCTTGCTTTTCTAGGCGCCCTCCTGAATAATGGGCATTTTATTTTAAAGTTCAAATTTTACAGGCGTCCACCTTCTAATACGGGTATTTTAGATTTCAAATGGTCTGATATCTCTTCAGAACCGTAACTACAACCGATTTTACATTCAAATGGTCCGATATCACATTGGAACAATGACATATCACGTCTAACATTAAAGTGCTTCGATCACTTCGGACCGGTACCCAACCTAGATTTCCTTCAAAATTCAAAGTGCTCTGATCATTTCGGACCAGTATGCAGCCCAGATTTCCTTCAAAATCCAAAGTGCTCTGATCACTTCAAACTGGTATCTAACCCGCGTCTATTTCGAATTTGAGTTCCAACCCGAGACCTTATTTCATTCAGAAAAGAAAAAAACACATCATCCTCGCATCAAATCCACATACATCATTCAAGCCTGTAAAATCCATCTTTCTCAAATAAAAAAGAAGCATAGTCCACACTTCGTCAACTCTCCTTATCAAATACACGACAACACGTGGAATTATCTTCTAGAAAATAAACTAGGCAAATTTTGAGGACAGACGTCGAGTTTTCCAATAGCAATCAGCTACACATCCCCAAGTATCATTCATTTTATGTCCTATTGACCTGGCATGTATAGGTAATCCCAATCCCCAAAGTCAGAATAAAACCCAGTGTCATCATATGAAACTCAACACCGAGTCTGGTCGTACCCGCATCAAAATCCATCCAAACAAATCCACATATCATTCAACCTCCATGTCCCGGTGTCACCACAGTCCGACACTAGGGTAATCTTGGAAGCGATGTGCAGATCACACAATCTTTTCGTCCTCGAACATTTTTCTTCCACTCTATGAGGCTAAAATCCTCAAGTAACACTCAATTTCATTCCAGAACTACATGCGCCCTGATTCTCGTACAACCCGGGATATGTAGGCAATTCAAACACCATAGTTTAGTCACAATCTTCAAAATCTCCTTTGTTCCCGTTTTGTTATGTCGGGACAAAATTGAGTTTGGTGTCAATTTATTGCCCGAATACTCTTACATCATCTCCGGCCAAAGAGAGGAGGTTGTTGACACTCAATTTGACCCTCCATATTTAAAATTAACTTTTGCAGGTTTCCTAGTCATTAAATGGTAAATTATAGTAATTTTTTACATTTTTAACTTTAATGCAATTTATTGCTAATTATTTTTGTTTTTATAAAAATATAAGAATTTTTATCATTTTATTGCAATTAGTTAAATATAACATCTTTTGCGCATTTTTCTAAAATTCAAAATAATTTATTGATAATTGTTCTATTTTCAAAATATTAGAATTATTCTATCAATTTACTATCACTTAAAGAATAATAAAATAATTACTACAATGTTGTTGAAGTTGTTTGCATTTTCAAATAAATATCGCAAGCCATATTTTTTTAATTAATTAATCATCTTTTAATTTGTAGCACATTCTATTAATTACACGAAAGTCAGTAGAATTTATGTCTTGTCAACACCTGATATGACTAAAAATGTGACATGATACCTGATGGCATGTCATATGATGTAACATGACACCCTTTTACCCAATGTGTAAAACCTTTATCCAAAAGGTAAAGATTATTGGTTTGTCTTCTCCTACAAGCTAAATAAACTGCACTGATACACACATATACACATATAAAATAAAGAGTGTCTAGTATTGTGCTCATGATTTTAAGTTAGTGGTTATATATATAGACCACATGTTTTCTATTATATTTTATCTTTACTTTTACTTTAAATGAGCACTACATATTTTTCTACCTACACCCACTACATAAACTACACACTACATATACCACAATGTATTTTTATTTTTATACTACCACATCAGGTTTTTGCATAAAAGGGACAAAACCCTAATAGATATTATCTCATTCTCTTAAATTAAGAGAGAGTAGCCTCTACTCCCTCACTCCATGCCTTCTTTCTCTCTCAAGGTTATGGCCACCTACCGCCACCGGATTTTCTCACTGGCAGGCTGGAAACGGCCACCAGTATGACCATCTCTCTCCCTTTCTTTAGCTACTGCCATCCCTGCTCCTCACTGATCATACAGTCGCCGTAAAACATGGTGCGGAAACTCAAATCCTTTCATATCTAACCCCAATACTCCACATCTGGTCGGACTTATGCTTGTTGGTGACCTCTTGTTTACCTCCTCTATCCGTCAATGCTCCGGTGTAACTGTTGAAGCGGCTTTTTGTCGTGACTACTTCTCGTCCCCTTTTGATGCTCTATATTTTCTTTGACATATTATTTGTTACGGCCTGGAATTTTCACCCTCGAGACCATGATGGAGCCTAACATTTCACTTGCTAGGTAAGCCAACGTTAGAATACTTTTTAGTCATTTTTAACAATTCAAATTAAATAATAACGAAAAAACTGAATAAACTGAAATTGAGTGAGAAAATCATAACAACAATGATAATCTAGATACAATCCCAGAACTGGTGTCACAAGTACACGAGAGACTAGAGTAATACAGATAATGGTCAGAATGAAAATATGACTGTCAGAAATGAAATAAACAGCTAGAATAAGGTAGAAGGGGTCTTCAAGGTTAGATCCAACACTTACCTCGCTCCGCAATCAAATCAAATCTCAACCGGGGCCTTTCCTCTAAAATTCACCTCCAACACAATTGAATCTACCCAACATTTTCCTCTAAATGCGAACCTTGCAAATGCGAGAAATCCATCCAAATGTGAAGAGCTCCCATCTCTATTTCCATCGCAAATGCGATAGTTTTGTTCGCAAATGCGAACATGGGACAACCGCAAATGCGACCATTTGATCGCAAACGCGAACTAGCCCACCCCAACACCATATCGCAAATGCGAAGAAAATGTTAGCAAATACCTGACAGATTTTATCCTACTATCGCAAATGCGATCCTAAGCTTTCAAATGCGAGAATTGAGACCTCTACAAAAAAACCAACAAACTCCTAACCCTCTCAAACACTCTGCTATGCGTCCGAAACTCATTCTAGCCCTTGAGGCTCCAAACCAAACATGCACACAAGTGTAATAATATCATATAAATTCATTTTCTCGATCAAAAAACTAAAATAACACCTAAAATTATGAAGCACACATCAAAATGAATGGTATTTTCAAAGAAACTCAAGAATATGCAACTTTACAACCAGACGTTCGAATCACGTCAAATCAACTCCGTTTTGCACTAAATTTTTCGGAAAAGTTATAAATACTAAAATGAACCTATACCAAGTTCCGGAACCAAAATCCTACCCTGATAGCAACAAAGTCAGCCTACTGCCAAACTTAGAAATTCTTTTAGCCTTCAAAGTACTAGTTTTCAAGAAATTAGGTTAAATCAATTTAGGGAGTTCCGAATTTGATTTCGGGCATACGCCAGAGTCCCAAATAACAATACGGACCCATCAGAACTGTCAAAATACTGGTCCCAGTTTTTTTTTATACAAAACATTGACCGTAATCAACTCAAATGAGTTTTAAGGCAAAATTTCACATTTTCATCAATTTTTCACACAAAAATGTTCCGTAAAAAGACCCGGACTGCGCACGAAAATCATGAAAGGTAAACAGAGCTATTTGAGGTCTCGGATCATAGAAATGAAGGCTAAAACTTAAATTTACCTATCAGGCCATCACATTATTTTTGACGTTTTAATTCACTTCTTAGTTGCCATTATTTGAGGGACACATTTGATCATGATTTTCGTTATGGCCATAAAAGTAACTGGAAAATAGTCGTTATTGTCGCTACGACTTCCTTGTTGGCTTTAACTGTTTCCTTATGGAAAAACCTGTTGACCCATTGTGTTTATGGGTTTTGTTGTTATTCTCTTTCATTGCTATTCGTTTATCTCTCTCTATTATTTTTATAATCGTTGCTTTGCAGTTGTAATGATCCGATCGGTTATTTTATGTAATTGCGCCATGTTACCCCCTTTTATGCTTCACACATGTGTGTTTATGATTTTATACTTACATGGTTTGTTAGTTTCATTTCGGGAAGCTTTCGGGTTGATTTCGACCCTTTGATTCTTTGCTTAGAAGCCTATATTAGAAATGTTGACCAAATTTTGACTTTTGTGAAAATGACACCAGAATTGTATTTTTATGGCTCTGATAGCTTTGTATCATAATTTCGACTTGGGCGTATGCCCAGAATTGATTTTAGAAGTCAGTAGGCTGATTTATGTTGAATTGCCGAAATTTGGCAATTTAAAGTTGAAAAGTTCTATCTAGCTCAAAATTTTATTTTGGGACTTGGAATAGGTCTGTTATGGTATTTAGAACTTTCTTGCAAAATTTGGAGTCGTTTGTAGTTGATTTGATAGGATTCATACGTTTAGTTGTAATTTTAGAAATTCTTGAACTTTACTTTGAAGTTCATGCGTTTTAGTGTTTGATTCATATTTTTAGATATTTTTGTGTTTTGATCACTCAAGCGAGTTTGTATGATGTTTTTAGACTTGTGTGGATGTTTGGTTTGGAGCCTCGAGGGCAAGGATAAGTTTCAAACATGTTTCAGAATGGTTTTGTACTGAAATTGGACTGGTGGTGTGCGGGTGCTCTGTTATCGCAATTGCGAAGATGACAGTAGGGGTACATATTTTGCAAATGCGACTTCCCTTTCGCATTTGCGAAAGTAGCAGATGTTGGACTAAGTTCTTAATTGCGAACATTTGTTCGCTTTTGTGATGCCCACCAGTTCGCAATTGTGAAGCCTCTACGGAAATTGCGATGAATGTTGAGGCTGTCAGGGTTCACAAATGCGAGCCCGGGTCCACAAATGCGAACCACGTGTCACAATGCGACATCTGCAGCTGATTAAAGGGCTAGGAGACAGGAGTTTTGAACAAATTCTCTCATTTTTTAACCCTTGACTCGGTAAGATGCGATTTGGAGAGAGGATTTTAAGCTACAAACCTTGGGTAAGTGTTCTAATCCATTTCTAATTATATTTCATCAACATATCTTAGATTTTTAACATCAAATCATGTGAATCAAAGTGAAAATTTGTGAAACTTTGCCAAGTTTTGAAAAATAACAAATTGAGTTTTGAGAGTCGATTTGGACTCGATATAATGAATCCATCTTTGTTTTGGCATTTGATTGATGATTTTAAAGTAAAATTTGGGATCTTTTTATAAGATTTTATAAAGTGAATTTTTGAGTTTTGAACCTCAATTCGGAGTCGGATTTGAGTGAAACTAGTATGGTTGGACCCGGAATTGAATAGATTTTTAGATTTAGTAATTTTTGTCGGGTTTCGAGTTGCGTGCCCAGGTTTAATTTTTCATTGATTTTGACTTTTGATTAAAGATTCGATCTTTATCGATTGAGTTTATTTTCTTTGGCATTTTTTTGATGCTCTTGAGTTGCTTTTTACTAGCTTTGAGCCAATCGGAGATCGGTACGCGCATGATGGCGTTTCTAGAGTATTGTTTGGCTTGTTTGGTATTGGACTCGACTTGTTCGAGGTAAGTAACACTTCTAAATTTGGTGCTGAGGGTTTGTACTCCTGAATATACATATTATGTTTTTTGTGTTGTAGTGACGCACATGCTAGGTGACGGGTGTGTGGGTGTGCACCGTGTGAATTATGACTCAGTTTATTTTATGGTACTACGTAGTGACCTAATCTTGTTTTTATCCATAAAATTTCTATGTGCTAGAGTAATTGAGTCGTGATCCATGTTTAGGTTATATGTTTGTTCTGTTGGGACGCACTGAGGTCATTTCTGTTATTGAGTTATTTGCTTAAATTGTAATTACATATTCAGTCATATTCATTCATTTGCATATCATATCTCAGCCTCTGTTATTATTTGTTGTCACATCATGTTATTATTGTTTGGGCTGATTGGCACGAAACTTGTAAAGTCGAAAGACTAGAGAGAATGATGACTGAGTGAGGCTGAGGGTCTGATTGTGAATGATGATTACAGGATTGGGTTGCACGTCGCATTAGGATTTATTGATTCATGATGGGATTGGGTTGCATGCCGCAGAATGACATGATTGGCTTATATTAGCGCTTGGGCGGGATCCGCCCCTCCGGAGTCTGACATACAAACAGTGAGTGCATGTACCTACTGAGTGCGAGCGCCGGGTGCGAGTGCAGAGTGATTGACAGTGCTGAGTGATTGGGAGGTGTTGAGTGATTGGTAGGTGCTGAGTGATTGATCGTGTTGAGTGAGGTTGAATACTACGAGAGCATGAGCACACGAGTTTATCATTGTGGTGCATTACACATGACATGCATACTCGGCATGTAGCCATAGATATGTATTCTCTCATGTTGTATGGTATTGTGACATTCATGACTTCACATGCACATTAACATTTAGGTATAGAGATGTACTTTTCTCATGCTATCTGATAAAGAAACACATTATCTATTGTTGAAAGTTTTTGGGAAAAATCATAGTTTTTCTAATTTACTCATATTTTGATGATTTCGGTGAAATATTTGGGTTTTACTGTTATACATTAAAAGCATGCCTATTTTCCATAACTATAAACGAGTTAAGCCTCATATCTTTGAGTATTACTTGTACTATTTTCATTATATCGCTATGAGTTGTTCCTGGCAGTTGATGTTGGACTCTGACCGTTGTCCAAGCTTGTCACTACTTTTAACATAAGGTTAGGTTTGTTACTTGTTGAGTACATGGGGTCGGTTTCACTCATACACTTCTGCACCTTGCGTGCAGATTTTGGAGTTGATGATGTTGTGTATGGCGGATGCTGGCACTGAAGATGTACGCGCGTTCCGGTTGTAGCTGCCTCTTATTCATGGTAGCTTTAGATTTATAAAAATCTGTTTATTTACATTTCAAATAGATGATATAATTATTTCATACTAGCTTTGTAAACTAAAAATCTTAGAAGCTCATGATTTGTACTACTGGTCTTTGGAAATTCTTTGTATAGAAGTTCAGTTGTATTATCACTAGTCTCTTAGTAAGTCTCATTTGAATTGGATTGTTGCTATCTAGCTTATCTAGCAGGTTGAGTTAGGTGCCATCAACACTAGTTGAATTTTGGATCGTGAGAAGTGTTGCTGCTTCTTTTTTGTGCTATTATTAGTTTGACTATGTTGGTGTTGCCTTTATCGGTTTTGTGATTGAAAATTGCAGGCCGGTGGAGAAATATAATGTTGCGAGGCCTATGAAAAATATATAAATTTTTGAGGCCTTGTGATGATACTTTGACTGATAGAGGACAAGATACTACACTGTCCCTCAGATCCAAAAAAAAATATATTTTATGAGGCAATGAGGAAAGCTAAAGAAAAATAAAAGACGAGAATGTGATAACCCGTGCTTTGGAAGGCAATGCGGTTGGCCACCGGAGTTGCAACCAAGTCAGCGTTCACATTCTAATGTTTATTTTCTACGGCATACACTATCCGAGCTTCCCAAATATTTTCAAACCATTTTCAAAAACATAAATAAATTTCTAAAAACATTTTTCAAATCATTTCCAAATAACAATTTTCTAAAACCATTTTCAAATAAAATCATTTCAAAATATGTAATAATTAATTTATTTTTACTATATATTAATTCACTAGCATGTTTACTTCTCTTTTGCGAGGTACAATCATATGAAGTTTTTTTCGAAAGACAGATGTCCGGTTGACTCGATATCCCAATCAAATCCCCACTCTGTAGCTTTGTGATGTACAAAAATTCTCAAGTATAGCGAAAATATTACTTTGGGTTTTACATTGTTATTTATTTATAGTTTATCCATTGGTTTATCACACATAGGATAATATATCTAGGTAATAAATCAACAGTATTTCTTAACACGTCAAGAAATAATTCGAATAACTTGCTTTAATGTTTAGGCCTTTGAATGCGCTCTAGTGATTACATGATGTGATTAACATGTTTTGTTATTAAGTAGCTTGTTTCAAATGTAAATGTGTGCTTATAAAATAATTTTGTTAGATTTTATACAATTTCATGAAAATAATAGTTTTTTCTTAATTGATTGTTACTATATTAGAGATACGTAGTTTTATGTACCAACTCTTCGTTAGCTAGCGATAAAGTCATGCAACAAACCAATTTCTTAACATTAGATTGGTTATTTGGGCTGAGTTTGTTTTACTACATATTCTCTCATATTTTTATTTCTTTAACAACTTCTTATATTTTGTTCATTCATATTAAAATAAAATCCTTTCATTTTTTAGTATTTAAGTTAAAAGCGCAAGACATAGTGTTTTTATATCATTTAACCTTGTCTTGTTTATTGTTTATTGTTCTTTATTTTATTTTTACACTTTAGTCAAATACATACATTATTCATTTTTCACTTTCTTAACTTATTCTTTAAAATACCAAAATTTTCTCTTTAGGTCTTGTCACCGATTTTTTAAAATGTTAATTATTGCATACACTTTATTCATTTACTTTTTACCACATATGCACATAAATATAAATATTTTTTTATTCGCTTGCCATAATTAATTGTCCTTTATTTGATTTATTTTCTTAATTTTTCTTGTAACGCTAAACTAATTCTTTTCTTACCCTATTCATTACATAAAAACTATTCAAAAGTATTTTTTTCCCTCTTTCTGCCAATCACTTTAAAGTAAGTTTTCCTTCTTTCAAGTGCATTCCTTAACTAGACTTCATCTAGTTAATTTATAAATACCCTACTTGTTGCTACATATTTTCTTTACCTTTTGCCAAATCATCAGGATATAATTGGCATAAACTTACTTCACACCATTTCCATATAATCTATTATTTTGACACTCATGTTCAATTATTCTTCCTTCAAACAAATTTTAATATTCCTTGTATATATCAAATTAATCATTATTTACTCAGTCCCTTATTTATTTGATCGAGTCCATCGGAACTACATTTTGTAAGTGGGATTCCGAACACCTTCCCCTTGAGATAATTTGAACTTTTACCCGGAATCTCTATGGTTTCGTAGACCATAATTTAGTGTACATTATATAGTGTAGTATAGGTGTCCTAGTGTACCTTAAATACTAGGTAGCGACTCTAAACTCTAAATAACCTTGTAGAGTGCTATAAGTTGTATGTTGTTTTGACTTGTGCAAAATAGGGTGCAACAATTCACACCACCCTTATGTTGTCGCATGAGCATCTCAATTACAACACAACAATCAACCGCACACCACGTGCCCATATGCCATAACATTTATCAAACAACAATACCAATGCCACAACAATACATAGCACACGGCTCAACAACAACATATATAAGAATTACAACAACATAAAAGTACGACAAGTAAATCAACAATGACCCAAAATACACCTTAACCCTGGGGATCCTATCCAATAATATCAACAAGTACATAAACCTCATATGAATCCGTTCACGCACTCGGATCATCAAAATAACATATAAAACCACGAATCGAACACTAAAATGTATCAAAATTATTATGAAACTCAAGAACTTCAAAAATCACAACCAAGTGTCTGATTCCCTTCAAACCAACCCAGAATGAAACTAAACTTTTCACACAAGTTCTAAATGATAAAACAGACCTATCTCAAGTCCCTAAACCAAAATTCTAGCCCGATAGCCGCAAAGTGAACTTTCAGTCTAACTTAGAAAATTTCTAAACCTTTAAAGTGCCAACTTTCGTCAATTAGAGCCAATATCTTCTAGAAAAATCCAAATCCAAATCCAGGTATACGCACTAGTCCAAAATCATCATCTGGGCCTAACGGAACCATCAAAGCTCCGATATGAGGTTAACTGCACAAAAGTCAAACATTATCAACTCTTTTAACTTAAAGCTTCTAAAATGAGTATGGTTCTTCCAAATCAATCTGAACCCCTCAAAATCCAAAACCGATCATACATGCAAGTCATAATACATCATATGAAGCTATTCAAGACCTTAAACCACTGAACAAAATGTAAATCTTAAAACGACCGGTCAAGTCGTTTCATTCTCCCCAACTTAAACATACGTTCATCCTCAAACGTGTCAAGAGTCGTTCCAAAGCCATCAAATCTCCTTATAAACTCACCATACCCATACCCATGGGTGGTCTCATGTCACCCCAATCCATATAAGTCTGACAATAAAATCTAATTGAAGATCCTTACCTTTACCTTTCACAACCCTCAGAATCCAATCTCCAACATCCAAAATTCTTCATAAGCCACGAATCACGCATCTATATATTATGTAAGTCTGAACGAGCTGTATCAAGCCATAACCATGACCCAATATATAATCACATGATATACCACATAACTCACGTACTCATAGTAATACCTACCAACCACAATATTTCATGACCCAAAATCCCAGCCTGTCGTGATGGCACCTAACACACTTTCTAGGCAAGTTGACAATCACATAACAACTAAAATATTTGAATAAGACACTTCTCAATAAACTTAAACTCAACAGTAGAAAATTTCATAAATATTTGATAAAGATAACTAAAATTCTACTACAACCACTCCAAGTCCGGTGTCAACGAGTACATGAGCACTACTAAGTATCAACATAACCCAAACTCTAGTACAACTATCTGAATAATAGAATAGTACTGAAGAAAAATAAAGGAAATAAAGTCAAGGTCTGGAGACACCATAGCAGCTACCTTGATGTCTCCATAGTCGCCATGATGTCGCGCCCTTTTTCTCTCAAAAGTGGATTTCAACATGTGAAAACTCTTTTAAGTGGGTATTAAAAGAGAAGAGTCACAACCTAATGATTTTAAGGTGCATTAGGGCAGCTATTTGCAAATAACTTTGTTAAACTAGCCAGTGTTATCAAAGATCAGGTAAGGGCTCAAATTACCTCGAAGAGAAGGTTTTAGGCACTCTTCGAGGTCCATAAATATGGGGCCCGACCAAAGTTTATGCTATGTGGGATTATCGGATTAGAATTCTCCTATGTGATCATATAAGTGAGGGAAGACAAGAAATTTAATGTTTATACTAAAATATAAAAAAATGTAAAGAAGATCGTACAAGAATTAGACTATATAAATAATCAGTACAAGTGTTTGCAGGTTACAAGATACAACTTAATTATTCTAAGTTCAAGAGACGAAGTGCGAACAATAAACACATAAAGAAAGGGGGGGGGGGGGGTCCTAAATTCTTTAGCCTAAAGGATCACTCCATACAACATAAATAATACTTCACAACTTCCTTAGAGTAGGGGTTTCTCATATTATTCAGTGGGCATATATTATCATTTTCTGCTACCCGATTACTATGTTTACGTTGTTTACTTAAAGCATTCTAATTTAATTCTAGATCGTGTCCTATGCGGGTGCTTGTCACGACCCAAAACCTAACATGTCGTGATGGCGCCTATCGTAGAACTAGGCAATCCTAAATTCAACATTTTTTTCCAACACAGTAAAAATACCTTTTGAAATAACAATGGAAAGATTTAACATTTAAATAAAAATATTTTGAAAAAAGAATTTATCCAAAACACGATACAACCGTCCCAAAAATCGGGGCGTCACTGAGTACATGAGTGTCTAATAACCGGAAAAAAATCCACAACAGTATCTAGAGTAATAAACTGAAAATAGAGATAAACTAAGGAAGGGAAATCAAGGTCCACGAACGCCATTCAGCTACCTCGATAGTTCCAGACTCCGATGCCTAAATCAGCAGCCGCCGCCGTGCCCAGAAATGCCTAATATGCACACAAGGTGCAGGGAGTAACGTGAGTACACCAACTCAGTAAGTAACAAGTCCAAACTTTGGACTGGACATAGTGATGAACTCAACTGGTGCAAATAATATGAAATAATTGTAAATGTAAATGTGCTCTTCAAACAATTAAGCGATTCAAAAACAGGAAATAAAGCAGATCCGTATAGTGTAATGAATATGGCTCTACTGCCACTACATGCTAATGCACATACTGTAAGTGATGCACTATGCTGTCAGCCTCAAATTCTCTCACTCTCGATACCTCAGCCACTCGATACTGTATATGGCTCATACGACCCAGAGAAGATCCATCCTGGAATATATACAGCGCTAACCATAGGTCACCTAGTACCAAGGAATAAGGGCAATCCAGCCCTATGGAGAAGATCCATCTCCAGGTAGCAAGTACTTCGGACAAGATCCATGTCCAGGGAAGATCCATCCCTCAATAATACAAATCGTGCTTACTGGGAGTGTGTTACAGACTCCGGAGGGACTCCTATAGCCCAAGCGCTATCATAACATCAATACATCCACTGCGGCGTGCAGCGCAATCCCATATCTGTCACTTACAATCGGCACTCGGCCTCACTCAGTCATCAACCTCTCCTGTCTCACTCATGGGCTCAAGTATCATGAAACTAGCCCGACACAGTAATATGATGATGCAATCGATAGCAACTGAGACTGGTATATGACATAAAATGCATGTACATGACTGAGTACCAAATATCAGTAAAAATAATAAAGTGAAAGCAAGAAATGACCACTTGGGTCTCGCAATGCCGGATATAAGCCTAAACATGATATCCAACATGATCGACAGTTCAACTACTTTATCACATAGTGAAAACATGAACAACAACAAGATAGAGTTACTATGTGGTGCCATGGAGCCAACCAGGTCACAATTCTCACGGTGCACACCGGCACGCCCGTCACTTGGCATGCGCGTCACCTCAATACCAATCACACAACAGTAATTTTGGGGTTTTAATCCCTCAGGGCCAAGTTTGAAAGCGTTACTTACCTCAAAACAAGCAAATCTATTCTCCACGATGCCTTTGCCTCTCAATTCGGCCTCCACACGTCCCGAATTTAACCACAAGAAGTACAACACAATTAAAATAAGCCAAAGGGATCAATCCCACATGAAAACTACTAAATTTAACCAAAAATTCAAATTGGCTCAACCCCCCCCCCCTCGGGCCCACGTCTCGAAACCCGACGAAAATCACAAAACCCGAAATCCCATTC
Source organism: Nicotiana paniculata (assembly GCA_005239505.1). Classification (NCBI taxonomy): domain Eukaryota; kingdom Viridiplantae; phylum Streptophyta; class Magnoliopsida; order Solanales; family Solanaceae; genus Nicotiana; species Nicotiana paniculata. The sequence continues at coordinate 23,105 of MDKI01196293.1, forward strand.
ACGCATGAGTCTAACCATACCAAATATATCAAAATCCAACCTCAAATGCCCCTCCAAAACCCCCAAAGTTCACTCTCCAATCCACAAGCCCTAAACCCCTAATTTTCACTTCAAAACCTCACTAACTAGGTGTAAAATCAACGGGAAAACACCATTACTAAAGATAAATAGGATCAAGGAACTTACCTCAGTGATAACCTCGAATTCCCCTTCGGAAATCTCCTCAAAATCCCCAAAGTCTGAGTTCCAAAATGAAAAATGGGGGAAAAATCCCGAAGTCTGCTATTTATAGTTTCTGCCCAACAAAACCGCACATGTGGTACTAGTTCCGCATCTTCGGAACCGCATCTGCGGACCAACATCCGCTTCTACAGAAATTCATCAAAAATCTGCCTCCGCTCTTGTGATCACTTGACTGCATTTTCGGCCATCGCAGGTGCGGAATCCAAGCCGCACATGCGTTCCAGCTGCGCACCTTCGACCCTAAACCCGCTCCTTCGACCATCACATGTGCGGGAATTCCATTTCACCTGCGGCCTAAGCCCAGGTCTTCCTTAGTCGCACCTGCTACTCCTCCTTCACTTTTGCGGTCTCGCATCTGCGGTCCCCACTCTGCAGGTGCGGTTACACTAGTAGCAGCAGCTTCAGCTGCAATTCTTCAACTCAAATCAATCCGTTAACCACCTGAAATCACCCCAAGTCCCTCGGGACACCAACCAAACATACCAGCAGGTACTATAACCGACACGAACTTAGTCGAACCTTCGAATCGCTCAAAACAACATCAAAATACCAAATTACACCCGTATTTGTACATAAGAACTTCTAAACTTCCGAATTCCGCAAACGATGCCGAAACCTATCAACCACGTCCAATTGAATTTTACACGCAAGTCCAAAATGACACCACGAACCTACTCCAACTTCCAAAAATTCATTCCGACCCCGATATCAAAATTAATTCAAGCCTAATTATACTATGGACATCCAAATCACATTCCGGTCGCGCTCCTAAGTCCAAAATCACCTAACGGAGCTAACAGAACCATTAAAATTAAAATTCGAGACCGTTTACACACAAGTCGACATCCGGTCGACTTTTCCATCATAAGCTTCTAATTAAGAGACTAAGTGTCTCAATTCACTCCAAAACCACTCCAGACCCGAACCAACCAACCCGGTACGATATAATACAGTTGTAAAGCATAAATGAATCAGAAATGGGGAAACCCGGGCTATAACTCTCAAAACGACCGGCTGAATCGTTACATCGTCCCCCTCTTAAACAAATGTTCATCCTCGAACAGGTCTAGAAACATACTTGAAGTCTCGAATAGATGTCGATATCTGATCCACATCTCCCGCTCGGTCTCCCAAGTGGCCTCCTCCACAGGGTGACCTCTCCACTACTCCTTCACTGAAGCTATATCTTTTGACCTCAACTTCCGAACCTGCCGCTCCAAAATGGCCACCAACTCCACATCATAAGTCATATCACCATCCAACTGAACCGTGCTGAAATACAAAACATGGTACGGATCACCGATATACTTCCAGAGTATTGAAACATGACATACTTGATGCACACTCGACAAGCTAGGTGGCAAGGCAAGCTTGTAAGCCACCTCCCTATCCTCTGAAGTATCTCAAAAGGCCTAATGAACCCGGGGCTCAAATTTCCCCTCTTCCCAAACCTTATAACACCCGTCATGGGTGATACCTTCAGTAGAACCTTCTCCCCGACCATGAATGACACATCACAGACCTTCCTGTCAGCATAGCTCTTCTGCCTAGACTGTACTATGCGAAGCCGCTCCTGAATCAATTTCACCTTGTCTAATGCAGTGGACTAAGTATGTACCCAAGAGCCTAGCCTCACCCGATTCAACCATCTCACCGAAGATATACACCACCTCCCATATAAAGCCTCATACTGAGCCATCTGGATGCTAGACTGATAATGGTTGTTATATGCAAACTCCACGAGCGGCAGAATCTGGTCCCATGAACCCCCAAAATCAATGACACAAGCGCGTAGCACGTCCTCCAATATCTGGATTGTTACATCCCGTACTTTAATATTAGGATGAGTCGTAGTAATCCATATGAACTTGAAGGGATTAAGACTACTCATGAGCTTATAAAGGATTTGTGGCTATGTCATTATAAGGCCCCGTAAGTTTAACAACCTTGATACCGATATACATTGTATATGGTATTTTGAGTGGAACATTTTTGTAAAAAGTTTGAAAAATATGATTTTATATAGTTATTAATATTTCTACTTTCGAATATATTTTAAATTATGCACATAATAAGAGAAAGTTTATAAAGGAGATTTTCTTTATTTTAAAGATAGAAATAATTTTCTCACAAGAAAAGAATTTTATCTTTTTACCATTTTAAGAATTAAGCGTACGAAAATTTATAATCTTCATATGAGATTAGAAAAAAATTAGAAATTGAGAAAATATATGTATTTTTACATGGATGTTTTAATAAAATAATAATGTATGTATTGATTTTATATGGTACAACATGACCATGATAGTAGTGTATATATAAAGTATTTTAAGTAATTTGATACATTTCTTAATTATACGAGTAATTGGTTAATTACCGGGTAACGGAACATTACCTAATTAACTAATAAGTTGGATAAAGATTAAATTTCTCCCACCCACACATGGCAGCACCCCTTAAAATCATATGTATGATTCTTAGTCATTTGTTGGATTAGGTGGCAACCTAATTAAAAATTAAAAGACGCCTCATCTCACAATTTGAATAACAAGACTTGTAAATGTAATACAACACTTCATATTGGAAAGACTTCATCAGAACGTTACTTCATTCTAGGATTTTGAGTACAAGGCATTTCATTCTAAAAATTCCAATACAAAACAATGTTGCAATTAGAAGTAACTTATCAACAAATTTCATCCTCAAAACACTACAATCTTAGCAATTCTTGTAAGTTTTCAACGTGACTCCTTGCAACCAAATAATTCCAACAAGAATTATTAGCACATTAGCAACGTGAGATTTTACAATTCTAAAGGAGTACGGTGAAACCTTTTCCAAGAATATCATATGGATTTCTCCCTACTCCAGGTATGTTAAGGCTATCCCTTCTTTCTTTTGGCATGATCCAAGTAACGATACGTAAATATAATGATATTCCATAAGTGGTTCTACTCTTAGCAGTTAAGGATGCCTATGTTATTCATTCTGGTAAAGTGATATTCAAGCATGTCTAAGTATGTCTCTAAGTACCTATTGAGGTATATGATAGAGATTTTAATGTTTATAATATAGTGATACACGTATCTTCATGCATATTCATTTACCACCGAGCTACTACCGGTTGGGCAGTTACTACCGATTGGACAGTTATGCATCATTATTTACCACCGGTTGGGTAGTTATGCTTATTCATCTACCACCGAGCTACGGCCGGTCGGGCAGTTATGCATTTACCACCGAGCTACAGCCGGTTGGGCAGTCATGCATTTACCACCGCGCTACGGTCGGTCGGGCAATTACCACTCATTATTTGGGCAGTCATGCATCATACGATATGAACAATAGTCGCAAAGAGAATCATTATATATACATAAGTATAATACATATGCATATATGGTGGCACTTCGGATATTCAAGTTGATTTTTATATGTCTTTAATTAATGTTGAGTTATGGTTATGTTTTAGTTCTATCTTACATGCTCAGTACATTATTCGTACTGATGTCCTTTTGTTGGGGACGCTGCATTCATGCCTGCAGGTATAGAAAATCAGTTTGACGATCCCTCTTAGTAGTCGAGATTGCCATTCAGCGAAGGATCGGTAAGACTCCACCTCATTTGGAGTGCAGCCGAGTCTATGAGTCATCGTATCAGAATTTTGCTACAGACTTATGGGTAGGCCGGTACCTTATCCCATTTGATGTCAAATAATCTTAGAGGCTTTGTAGACAGAGGTTCATTTTGTACAGTATGTCATAGGCCTTGACGGCCCATATGTATTCATGTTTTAAGAGAAATAGTTTATTGATACAGTGTTGTCCACTTACAGTTATGCACTATGAGTTGTTGCTATGTTGGCCCATGAGGTCATACAAAGAATGAGTTACAGAATGGTTCGCGCGGGCCAGTACGGCACCGAGTTACAGCCACGCCTCCCCGGGTTTGGGGCGTGACATGGATAGTGCGCTCAGACTTTTCGTCTGTCTGAGGGTGAAAGGCTGTGCTCAACTCAACCTGAGTACCCAACTCTCGTTGCATGGCCCTCCATAACTGCAATGTGAACTATGTGCCTCTATCTGAAATGACGGAAATTGGGACACCATGAAGGCGAACAATCTCTCAGATGTAAATCTCAGCCAACTACCAACTGGAATTAAGTTCCCGGACTTGGTCAGACGATCCACAATCACCCAAATAGCATCGAACTTCCTTGAAGTTCGTGGGAGCCCAACTACAAAATCAATGGTGATCTGCTCCCACTTCCACTCTGGGATCTCTAACCTCTGAAGCAAGCCACCCGGTCTTTGATGCTCATACTTAACCTGCTGACAGTTGAGACACCGAGCCACAAACCCAACTATGTCCTTCTTCATCTGCCTCCACAAATAGTGTTATCTCAAATCTTGGTACATCTTTGCGGCACCCGGATGGATGGAATACCGCGAGTTGTGGGCCTCCTCAAGAATCAACTCCCGTAGCCCATCTACATTAGGCACACATATCCGGCATGCATCCTCAACACGCCATCATCACCAATAGTCACATCTCTAGCATCACCTTGCTGAACCCTGTTCTGAAGGACGAGCATATGGGGGTCATCATAATGACACTCCCTAATACGATCATAAATGGAATACCTAGAGACCACACAAGCAAATCCCCGATTCGGCTCCGAAATATCGAATTTGACAAGCTGGCCAGCTAAGGCCTGAACATCCAATGCCAACGGCCTCTCTGATGTTGGAGATGCGCTAAACTCCCAAACTCTCCCCTCGGCGACTCAAAGCATCGGCCACCACATTGGCCTTCCCGGGATGGTACAAAATAGTGATATCATAGTCTTTAAGAAGCTCCAACCACCTCCGCTGACGCAAGTTAATATCCTTCTGCTTGAACAGATGCTGCAAACTCCGGTGATCAATATAGATCTCACAATGAACCCCGTACAAATAGTGTCGCCAAATCCTCAAGGCGTGAACAATAGCTGCTAACTCAAGAATATGGACATAAGAGTTCTTCTCATAGGTCTTCAAATGGCACGAAGCATAAGCAATCACTCTACCCTCCTACATCAGAACACATCCAATACCTATCCTCGAGGCATCACAATACCCTGTTTAAGAACCAGAAGTTGATGGTAGAACTAGAATTGGAGTCGTGATCAAAGCACTCTTGAGCTTATGAAAGCTCTCCTCGCACTCATCTGGCCACCTGAATGGAGCACCTTTTTGGGTCAATTTGGTCAAGGGCGATGCAATAGATGAGAAACCTCCACAAAATGACGTAATAGCCCGCCAAACCAAGAAGGCTCCCGATCTCCGTGACTGAGGACGACCTAAGCCAACTCTGCACCACCTCAATCTTCTTCGGATCCACCTGAATACCCTCACTGGACACCATGTGCCCCAATAATGCCACTGAATCGAGCCAAAACTCACACTTGGAGAACTTTCCATAAAGCTTATCCTCCCTCAATCTCTGTAAAAAAATCCTAAGATGTTGGGCATGCTCCTCCTGTCTACGAGAGTACACTAGGATGTCATCGATGAATACAATAACGAATAAGTCCAAATAATGCTGAAATACATTGTTCATCAAATGCATGAACACTGCTGGGGCGTTGGTCAGCCCAAAAGACATCACAAGGAACTCATAATGGCCATATCAGGTCCTGAAAGCTGTCTTAGGAATATCCGAATCCCGAATCTTCAGCTGGTGATATTCTAACCTCAAATCAATCTTGGAGAACACCCTCGCTCCCTGAAGCTGGTCAAACAGATCATCAATACGTGGCAAAGGATACTTGTTCTTGACTGTGACCTTGTTCAACTGCTTGTAATCAATGCATATTCTCATAGAACCATCCTTCTTCCTCACAAATAGAACCGGTGCACCCCAAGGTGACACACTAGGCCGAATAAAACCCTTATCAAGGAGTTCCTAAAGGTGTTCTTTTAACTCCTTCAACTTCGTCTGTTCCATACGATACGGTGGAATAGAAATGGGTTGAGTGCCCTGCACCAAATCAATACCGAAACCAATATCCCTGTTACGCAGCATGCCCGGTAGGTCTGCAGGAAACACATCCATAAAATCACGCACCACAGGAATAGAATCAATGGCAGGAGTCTCTGCACTAACATCTCTCACAAAAACCAAATAGGATAGACACCCCTTCTCAACCATCCGCTGAGCCTTCAAGTATGAAATCACTCTACCGGGTACATAGTCTATAGAACCACTCCACCTAACCCTCAGCAACCCCGGCATCGCCAACATCACGGTCTTAGCGGGACAATCTAGAACAACATGACATGGATACAACCGATCCATACCCAATATCATATCAAAATCGACCATACTAAGCAGCAAAAGATCCACTCTGGTCTCCAAACTCCTAATAGTCACCACACATAACTGATATACGCAGTCCACAATAATAGTATCGCGCACATAAGCAGATACATAAACAGATGACACTAAAGACTCACGGTGCATATCCAGAAAATGAGCGAAATACTAGGAAACATATGAATAAGTGGAACCAGGGTCAAACAGTATAGAGGCATCTCTATGGAAAACCGAGACAATACCTATAGTCACAACATCTGAAGCAATGGCATCTGGTCTGGCAGGGAGGGCATAGGAACGAGCCTGGCCTCCCCCTCTTGGGTGGCCCCTAACTGACTGAGCTCCACCCCTAGCTGGCTTGGCGAGTGGTGGAGGAACTGGTACTGAAGTCTCAGGTTGACTCCTCTACTGCGATGAACCTTCTGAAAGGCGGGGACAATACCTCTTAATATGACCCAAATCCCCACACTCAACGCAACCTCGGCCTGTAAATGGCGATGGGGATTGAAGGGAACCCCGAGTACTGGAATAACTGCTAGAAGGTCTTGACACAGATGAACCCTGAGCTGATGGTACATGAGACAAACTCTGAGTTGGTAGCGTACCGAATGATATCTGGCCCTACTAATAACCATGTGATCCATGACCGAATGATTCACCTGGGTGAACTGGGCGAGACGTCTGAGCATGCCTGAAAGGACGACCTCTATCGTGTTGGAACTGACCCCCAGAAGGAGCACCACTAAATCCACGAGGCCTTTTGGTCTCCCTCTCAACCCTCTCCTGACTGCGAACCATCTGAATCTGCCGGGCAATGTCGACAACCTCATCAAAAGTAGCACCAGACACTCTCTCTCTAGTCATAAGCAATCGCTGCTGATAAGTGAGGCCATCTATAAATCTCCTGATCCTCTCCCTGTCTGTAGGAACCAACCAGATAACATGAGGGGCCAAATCTGAGAATTGCATCTCATACTGCATCACAGACATATCACACTGACGAAGCTGCTCAAATTGTCTATGCAGCTCCTCTCTGCGGGACTGAGGCACAAACTTCTCCAGAAAGATAATGGAGAACTGCTACCAAGTAAGGGGTGTTGCGCCGACTGATCTACGCCTCTCGTAAGCCTCCCACCAACTGAATGTAGCCCTAAAGAACTGAAAAGTAGTGAACGAGACGCCACTCTCTCCCAATAGTTTCCAGAATAACTGTTGTACGGAGTATCCTCTGACACTTATCCGAGAAACCATGTGCATCCTCTCCCTTTTCTCCATTGAAATATGGAGGATGGAGTCTCCCAAACCTCTCCAATCTACGCTGCTTATCCTCAGGAATAACAGGAACCACATAGTCCTGTGCATCTACAACCGGTTGGGCTGGTGGTGACCCCGGTGTCTGGAGTCCCTGTACAACCTGCTCAGGTGTGCGGGCGGCGGGAATCTGAGTGCCCTCCCCGGCCTGAGAAATGGTTGTGTCCGTCGAAATAGAGACCACCTGAGCAAGGCTGGTGCGCACGGTCAAAATCTAAGCTAAGGCCTCCTAAAGGCCAGGAATTACGATGGGTACAGGTGGTGCCTGAGCTGGTCCCGACAATGCATCCACAACTAGGATCTGGTCCTTACCCGGGGCAACTGGTGGATCTGCAGATACTTCCGCAGCTGCTGCGCGGGCTGCACCTCTGCCCCTACCGCGGCCTCTACCACGACCTCGACCTCTCGCGGCCCTGGCTGGTGGTACTGGTGGCTGGCCCTCCTGCCCAGTAATACGATTCCTAACCATCTGTGAGAGAAAGAAACAACAGAAATTTAGTTATCAGAATCAACAGATTCGCACGACAAGAATTCAAGAATATGAAATTTTCCTAAAGGTTCTGCAGCCTCTCAAAGACAAGTACAGACGTCTCCGCATCAATCCGCAAGACTCTACTAAACCCGCTCATGACTCGTGAAACCTATGTAACCTAGGCTCTAATACCAACTTGTCATGACCCAAAACCTAATTTATCGTGATGGCGCCTATCGTAGAACTAGGCAAGCCTAAATTCAATTTTTTTTCCAACACAGTAAAAACACCTTTTGAAATAACAGTGGAAAGATTTAACATTTAAATAAGAACTTTTTGAAACAGAATTTATCCAAAACACGACACAACCTTCCCAAAAATCGGGGTGTCACTGAGTACATGAGCATCTAATAACGAGAACAAAATGCCCAACAGTATCTAGAGTAATAAACTGAAAATAGAGATAAACTAAGGAAGGGAAATCAAGGTTTGCGAATGCCATGCAGCTACCTTGATAGTCCCAGACTCCAATGCCTACATCAGCAGCCGTCGACGTGCCCAGAAATTCCTGAATCTGTACACAAGGTGCAGGGAATAACGTGAGTACACCAACTCAGTAAGTAACAAGTCCAAACTTTGTACTAAAGATAGTGGCAAACTCAATCGGTGCAAATAAGATGAAATAATTGTACAGAAATGTAAATGTGCTCTTAAAACAATTAATGGATTCAAAATTGGGAAAGAAAGCAGATACGTACACTGTAATGAATATGGCTCTACTGCCACTACATGTTAATGCACATACTTTAAGTGATGCACCATGCTGTCAGCATCAAATGCTCTCACTATCGATGTCTCAGCCACTCGGTACTGTATATGGCTCATATGGCCCAAGGAAGATCCATCCCGGAATATATACAACGCTGACCATAGGTCACCCAATACCAAGGAATAAGGGCAATCCAGCCCTATGGAGAAGATCCATATCCAGGTAGGAAGTACTTCGGACAAGATCCATGTCCAGGGAAGATCCATCCTTCAATAATATCAACCGTGCTCACTGAAGGTGTGTTACAATACTCCGGAGGGGCTCCTACAACCAAAGCTATATCATAACATCAATATATCCGCTGCAGCATACAGCCCGATCCCATATTTGTCACTCACAATCGGGTCTTGGCCTCACTCAGTCATCATCCTCTCTTGTCTCACTCATGGGCTCAAATATCATGAAACTAGCCCAAAATAGGAATATGATGATGCAATCGATAACAACTGAGACTGGTATATGACATAAAATACATGTACATGACTGAGTACCAAATAACAGTAAAAACAGTAAAGTGACAACAAGAAACGACCACTTGGGTCTCCGTAATACCGACTATAAGCCTAAACATGATATCTAACATGATCGACAGTTCAACTACTTTATCACATAGTGAAAACATGAACAACAACTAGATAGAGTCACTATGTGGTGCCATGGAGCAAACCAGGTCACAATTCTCATGGTGTATGCCGACACGCCCACCACTTGGCATGCGCGTCACCTCAATAACAATCACATAACAGTGAATTTGGGGTTTCGAACCCTGAGGGCCAAGTTTGAAAGTGTTACTTACCTCAAACCAAGCTATCTCTACTCTGTGATGCCTTTGCCTCTCAATTCGGCCTCCACACGTCCCGAATCTAACCACAAGCAGTACAAAACAATTAAAATAGTCCAAAGGAATCAATCCCACACAAAACCTACTAAATTTACACCAAAACTCTTAAATTGGCTCAACCCGGCCCCCCGATCTCACGTCTCGAAACCCGACGAAAATCAAAAAACCTGAAAGACCATTCACTCACAAGTCTAACAATACCAAATTTATCAAAATCCAACCTCAAACACCCCTCCAAAACCCCAAAATTCACTCTCCAATCCTCAAACCCCAATTTTCACTTCAAACCCTCACTAATTAGGTGTAAAATCAACGGGAAAACGCCATTACTAAAGATAAATAGGTTCAAGGAAATTACCTCAGTGATAACCTAGAATTCCTCTTCGAAAATCTCCTCAAAATCCCCAAATTCCGAGTTCCAAAATGTAAAAAATGGAGAAAAGTTCCAAAGTCTGCTATTTATAGTTTCTGCCCAGCAAAACCGCACATGCGGTACTAGTTCTGCATATGCAGAACCTCATCTGCGGACCAAGCTCCTCTTCTGCGGAAATTCATTAAAAATATGCCTCCGCTCCTGCGATCACTTGACCGCATCTGCGGCCATCGCGGGTGCTGAATCCAAGTCGCACCTGCCTTCCAGCCGCGCACCTGTGACCCTAAACCCGCTTCTATGACAACCACAGGTGCAGGAATTCCATCGTACCTGCGGCCTAAGCCCAGGTCTTCCTTAGCCACACCTGTGACTCCTCCTTCACTTCTACGACCTTGCACCTATGGTCCCCACTCCACAGGTGCGGTTACACCAGTAGCAGCAGCTTCAGCTGCAATTCTTCAACTCAAATCAATCTGTTAACTACCCGAAATCACCTTGAGGCACTCGGGACCCCAACCAAACATACCAACAGGTCCTATAACCCGACACAAACTTAGTAGAAACTTCGAATGGCGCAAAAAAACATCAAAACACAAAATTATACCCGGATTCAAGCCTAAGAACTTCTAAACTTCCGAATTTCGCAAACGATGTCGAAACCTATCAAACCATGTTGGATTGACCTAGCATTTTACACATAATTCAAAAATGACACCATGAACCTACTCCAACTTCCGAAAATTCATTCCGATCATGATATCAAAATTTCCACTACCGACCAAAATTGCCAAATTTCCAACTTTCGCCAATTCAAGCCTAATTCTACTACAGACCTCCAAATTACATTACAGATGCCCTCCTAAGTCCAAAATCACCTAAGTTGACGTCCGGTCGACTTTTCCAACTTAAGCTTCCAATTAAGAGACTACGTGTATCAATTCACTCCAAAGCCACTCCGGACCCGAACCAACCAACGCGGTATGATATAATACAACTGTAAAGCATAAAAGAAGCAGAAATGGGGAAAACACATTTATAACTCTCGAAAGGACCGGTCGGGTCGTTACAATGCTACACGTCCCATGCCTATGGTCCAGGAGGATTTGGACCTACTATTTGGGTGGTTCTAGACTTTACTTAGGATGCTTAAAATGATAAAAACCAGGCGCACATTCAAAATATGTAGGACTTCACATAAAGACAAAAAAATAGCTCAAGTTAGCCTGTACACATAAGCAACAAATGCACGTGGGAAGATTAAGCAGTAGACAGTTAAGATGCATTAGAATCGTTGAGTCCTATAGTAACGACCTGACCGATGGTCTTGAGAGTTATAGCCTTGTTTCCCCATTTACTGATCCTTTTGTGCTTTATAGTTATTATATGACTTACCGGGTTAGTCGGTCTGGATCCGTACGGAGTTCGAAATGAATTGAGACACTTAGTCTCATAATGGAAAGCTTAAGTTAAAAAGGGTGACCAAATGTTGACTTATGTGTAAAAAAACTCCGGAATGGAGTTTTGTTAATTTTGTTAGCTCCGTTGGGTGATTTGGAGGTCTGTAGTTGAATTAGGATTAAAATGGCGAAAGTTAGATTTTTGGGAAGTTTGACTGGAAGTGGACTTTTTGATATCGGGGTCGGATTGAAATTCTGGAAGTTGGAGTAGGTCCGTGGCATCAATTGTGACTTGTGTGCAGAATTTGAGGTCATTCGGACGTGTTTTGATAGGTTTCAGCATCATTTGTAGAAGTTGGAAATTCCTTAGTTGATTAGGCTTGAATCTAGGTGTGATTCATGTTTTTTTTTATTTTTTTAGGTGATTTGAAGGCTCGACTAAGTTCATATGATGTTTTAGGACTTGTTGGTATGTTTTGGTGAGGTCCCGGGGGCCTCAAGCGGATTTCAGATGGTTAATGCATCAAGAATAGGACTTAGTGCATTGCTAAACTAGGAGTCTTCTGGTGTGATCGTACCTGCGAGGGTCTAGGATGTAGGTGCGGCAGATGGAGCACAGGTGCAGAGTTTGGAGGAATTGAACAAAGGTCGTAGGTGCGAGGTTGGTTCCGCACCTGCGAGGTCGCAATGCGCCATTGAGGGAGCAGACGCGGAGGGACCACAGGTATGATGATGAATTCTTCACCAGCGATTGCGCAGATGCGGGGCAATGATCGTAGAAGCGAAGTCCCGGTGGTTAAGTTGTTTTCACAGAAGCGCATGTTTTTTTGCAAAAGCGGATGCGCCGTGCGAGAGCTCTGCAGGTGCGGAAATGCCTAGGCAGTGTTTAAAAATGAGGGTTTCGTGGATCTTCACCCTTTCTAACATTTTGAGCTAGGGTTTTGGTGATTTTTGAGAGGGATTCTTGAGGAAAGTCACTTGTGGGTAAGTTTCTTCAATAATTATGTATCTCCGTTGACTTTTTCCACTTAGTTGGTATGTTTTTTAGGTTTAATTTGGGGGTTTAAGGCTAAGGAATTGGAGAGTGTGATTTCGGTATTCATGCGACGAATTGGTGTTGGATTTTGATAAAAATTGTATGGTTGGACTCGTGGTTGAATGGGTTTTCGGGTTTTGTGACTTTTGTCGGATTTCGAGACGTGGGCCGACTTTGAACCGATTTCAGATTTTGATTAATTACTTTGTGTTTTTCTTACGGAATTGATTCCTTTAGCCCGTATTGATTGTATCGCACTGTTTATGGCTACATTCGAGGCATTTGGAGGCTGATTTGCAAGGGAAAGGTGTATTGGAGTAGGGATTTGCTCAGATTGAGGTGAGTAACACTTCTAAAATTTGGCTCTGAGGGTTCGAAACCCCAAAATATGTGTTATATGATTTGTGTTGAGGTGATGCACATGCCAAGTGATGGGCGTGCACCGTGAGAATTGTGACCTGGTCGATTCCATGGCACTGTATAGTGGACTCATCTTGCTAATGTCCGTGTTTTCAACATATGATAAAGTAATTAAGTTGTTAATCATGCTAGAGATCATGTTTAGGTTATATGCCGATACTGTTGTGACCCATAGTGGTCATTTCTTGTTGTTGTCTTACTGATTTCATTAATATTTCTTACTCAGTCATATTCATTCATTTCATATGTTTGTTGTTATTTATTGATACATCATATTATTGTTTTCGAGCTAGTTTCATGGCATTGTGAGCCCGTGAGAGAGAGACTGGAGAGATTGATGACTGAGTGAGGTTGAGGGCCTGACTTTGAGTGATATTTATGGTATCGGGTTGCACGCCACAACAAGTATTATTGATTTATGATAGCGCTTGGGATGAAGGATCCCCTCCAGAGTTTGCACACACCCTAGTGAGAGCGGTTGATTATATTGAGGTATAAATCTTCCCTAGACATGGATCTTGTCCGAAACATTTATACCTGGGGATGGATCTCCCCCACGGGCTGGATTGGCCCTACCTAGTATTGAGTGACTGATGGTCAGTTGATGTATATATTCCGTGATAGATCTTTTCTGGGCCGGATTGGCCATATACAGTAGTGAGTGATTGAACATTTTGAGAGTGTGAACACATGAGACTGTCAGCATGGTGTATCACATACAGCATGTGCATTGGCATGTAGAAGTAGAGGAGTTATATTCTTCATATCATTCAGATTTGATCTATCTTACTGTATGAGTTCAACTGTTAAACTTGAAAGCATGTCTTTTTTTCTGCACTGTTATTTCTGTATTGAACTGTGTCGATTGAGATCGTCACCACTTTCAGTCCAAAGTTTGGATTTGTTACTTATTGAGTTGGTTGTTGATGCGAGACTAAATTGCATAGTTTAACATGTGATATACCTTACATTTTATGCGCA